>CM059327.1:281810-296810 GCA_030340685.1 Protosalanx chinensis | reverse complement strand
ACACACAGGAATTCTGCCTCACAATTTTGTGTCAAGGACTTTTACTAAACATCTTGTCTTTAACCAGTCAGCAGACTCCATCTTTCAGACAGCAGTAAAACACAGACGAGTCCTTCACTTCTTTTACTGTGACAAGAGCTCCTCCCTGCTCACAATTAAGAAGCGTCCAGACTAATGAGTCTCCCTCTCCAGCAGCAGCAGAGCACAGAGAGCAGAGCTGGCTAAGCTTTCACACACACACAATCCATCTTAATCTTCACTGCATTTAGGAGTCAGGATCTGCTGCCATCAATCATCCAAACACCTTGTGCTTCCTGCTCTGGTGCTCCAGCTAACCCAACCCCCGGAAACGAGGAGAGGAGGAAAGTTCTGCTTTGGGTTTAGATTGACATCAACAAGCATGGCAGACATGCTGACAGTGCATCTTCAGGGGGAGTGATACTTAAACCCACAATACCCTAACATTAACACTAACACTAACCTTACCCAGCAACACTAACACTAACCCCAACACAGACTAACCCTAATCCTAACTCTAACATTAACACTAACCCTATCACTAACACAGACTAGCCCTAACACTAACCCCAACACAGACTAACACTAACCCTAACACAGACTAACCCTAACACTAACCCCAACACAGACTAACCCTAAACACAACACAGAATAACCCTCACCCCTAATGTAAAGTGCACACAGCATTTACAGGAATAACACCTTTTGATCAGGAGAGCTAATTTGTAACCACGCCCCCCCCCCTCCCAGGGCTGGTTTGATGGGCTGCTGAGCTGAGCACAGGGGAGGTCACAGAGGTCAGGGACATGACCTGACATGACCTGAGATAACCTGCAGAGATGCAGGCCTTCATCACAGTGGAAGCGGCTGTAATCGGATGTCATAGATGATAGGGTCACATGACCGTCACATGGAACATGACGTTGATCCCTGGGGTCAAAGGGCCAGGCTGCTCTGCTCTCACCAGGAACCTTCCCATGGCAGATGACCGGACAGAGAACCTGTCAGACCTTCCTGCCAATCCTGTTAGATTACTGTTGAGTCATCGGCCAAAGTCATAAAGACTGGTCACATCTAACAGGACTGAATTTGGACTGAAATATGGGCTGATAGGTATCAAATAGGAAATAATCGTTCACATAATTCCAGTATAATTCAGCCAGTTATGGCTGCAGTTCTAAGGCAGAACATAATTCACCAGCTCATAAAGTGATGCTTCCTTCTGTTCTGTGGTCTGTCTGATGGCTCTTGTCTTAAAGATAACTGGGAATGAACACTTCTAATGTAGCAGCTGAGTTTTGCCAACTGCTGACTGATCTCTGAAACGACCAGATGACTAATGAGGTGAGCTTCCTGTCCTCCAGCTGGCTGAGGTCAGCTGTGGCTCCTCTCTCTGGAGAGAGCTACCTGCAGATGAGGAGTGGTGAGCAGGTCTCTGAGCTCCTGAACCTCCTCTTCACCGCTGGACTGCAGGATGCCCTGCACCTGGGAGGAAGAGGAAGATGAGCAGGGGGTGTTCAGAGAGCAGGTAGAAGATGGAGGATGAGATGAGGGATGTGACAGAGTTTAAATAATCGTTCAGATGTGCTTTCAAAAAATGGCCACAACAAAAAGAGATTCAAACCTATTGAGCTAGTATGAGTGGAAACAGGAGGAGGAGGGAATTCAGCCATCCAAGCACACACGCACACACACACGCACACACACACGCACACACACACACACACCCTAACTGGAGTTTGCTGCCCTAATATGTCACAGTTGGGTTTCCACATTCCAGACATAGAATCAGTCAGACTTTGACACATTCTGGCTGTTCAGTCAAAAGAAGAACAATATATTTGTGTGTCCCCTCTCCCTGCCTCCACCTCCCTGCCTCTCCCTGCCTCCACCTTCCTGCCTCTCCCTGCCTCCACCTCCCTGCCTCTCCCTGCCTCCACCTCCCTGCCTCTCCCTGCCTCCACCTTCCTGCCTCTCCCTGCCTGCACCCTCCTGCCTCTCCCTGCCTCCACCTTCCTGCCTCTCCCTGCCTGCACCCTCCTGCCTCTCCCTGCCTCCACCTTCCTGCCACTCCCTGCCCCCACCTCCTGGCCCATGCTGTTGTAATCCGCTAGAGATTCTTTTTCTGACCCACAGGGTCCCGCCCCCTTCCTGTATCTTGCTGCCCTGCTCTACCAACCAACCATGCCACTTCCAAGGGGTTTCTGGGAGATTAGCGAGCCGAAAGCCAATCCCAGAAGCCCAGAGCACAGCCACTTAGTTTAGACACTGCGGCTCAAACTATTATGCTTCGTTAAGCGTTTCTGGAGCTGTGCCCGTGGCGTAGGAGGGGGACGGGATGGGGCGGACAGGGGGGGTGGGGGGGGTGTATTCAGAGAGAGCATGTGTACAACTCAATACCTGTTTGTTTTCTCCATCTCTCTCTGTCTCTCTCTCTCCCTGTGTCTCTCTCTCTCCCTGTGTCTCTCTCTCTCTCCCTGTGTCTCTCTCTCCCTGTGTCTCTCTCTCTCCCTGTGTCTCTCTCTCCATGTGTCTCTCTCTCTCCCTGTCTCTCTCTCTCCCTGTCTCTCTCTCTCTCTCCCTGTGTCTCTCTCTCCCTGTCTCTCTCTGTGTGTGTGTGTCTTTCTCTGTGTCTCTCTTTCTCTGTGTGTGTGTCTTTCTCTGTGTGTGTGTGTCTCTCACTGTGTCTCTCTCTCTGTCTCTCTGTGTCTCTCTGTGTGTGTGTGTGTGTGTGTCTCTCTCTCTCTCTCTGTGTCTCTCTCTGTCTCTCTCTCTCTGTGTGTGTTTCTCTCTGTGTGTGTTTCTCTCTCTCTCTCTGAATAGAACAAGTAGGGTTTGAAAGCATCAGGCACTATTAATGGTCTATGTGTGGACTATAATTATGCCTCGAATTAAACGCCTGGCTCCTGTGACCATGTCCTGGATTGTACTAGTTTATCCAGAGCTGGACTCATGCCTGTCCCTGAGTCTTTCTGTCCCACACTCTTAATCTGACCATGCCAGCCTCCTTCCTTCCATGCCAGCCTACCTCCTGGCAGAGGTTGCGTGCCTGGGCAGTGAGGGGTGAGCGCGGGCTGTCCTGGCTCATCTGCTGGGTCACGGCTGCATGGATGCTGAAGGCGCTCTGGAAGTGTTTGTGCTGGATGAGCTGCAGGACAAGGAGCACGTCCTCCTGGCTCTGGGCATCACTCAGGCAGCTCTGCACATGGTGCAACACCTCCACCAGCTCCTCCAGCTCTGGGGAAGAGAACAGGGAGGAGAGGGGCAAGGAGAGGACAAGCATGAGAGACAGACTAAGAGGCTAACCTTAAAATTAACCCTAAACCTGACCCTAACCCTGGCCCTAGCCCTAACCCTGAACCTAACCCTGGCCCTAGCCCTAACCCTGAACCTAACCCTGACCCTGCACTCTTACATAGATCAGTCCATTGAGATAAAGCTGTGTTGTGTTTACATCACCAGGTTTGGAGATTAATGGATGGATAAACAGTTAAATAAACAACTGATTATAAGATCTTACCTGATAGATGATGCAATCTGGAGAATGATCTCCATGGGGTGCAGTGATAAGATACTGCGTGTGTGTGCGTGTGTGTGTGTGTGCGTGTGTAGATGGATGAAAGGTGTTTGTATGAGTGTGGAACAACACAGACAAGATGACTCATGAATCTTTCATTGCAGTAGATAGCTAATACTTTTGAGGCAAATAATTAATGGCTTGTTTTAACCTAAATATCCATACTTAGGTGATTTATAACCAACTCTGAACAACAGCACAGCAAGCTACCTCAGATACAACAGCTGCAGTTAAAATGCTCTGTAAAACATTTATTAATGATAAAAATGAACCTATAATTTGTCTTTACCAACATTTAGTCAAACTTCCTAAATATGTGGAGCATGAAGTCTCTCTTCCTGCAGCTCTTCCCTCCTCTGCTTGGCCCCCCTCCTCTGCTATTGTCTCTGCTCTTTTGTTCCACAGAGCTGCTGTGGTTCCCCACCTCCCTCTTCTTCCCTGTTAAAAGTCATCTTTTGGTGTTCCCCCTCCTCCCTCTCCCCTCCCCCCACCCTCGTGACTCACCAGCAGATCCCCCTCCAGGGGGGGTCTTTATGCTCAGTGCTGGAGGCTTTTCTGGCCCTTCGAAAGTGGGGTTGTCAATTCCCACCTTGGGGTTCTGAGACAGCTTCTTCAGTCTCAGAGATGCGTTGGGGTCAATCTCACGCTTGGCCTTGGCTTCTACCTCCCTCCTCTTCCTCAGTTCCTCCTGGTAGTGCTGAATCCTCTCCATCTGGGATCCACAGCGGGATGGGGTGCTGCTGCTCCTCACCTCCTCAGGGCAGTCCACCGCTCGCTCCCTGGGTGGCCTGGCCAGGCAGGCTCCAGCTGCTGGCTCAGGATCCTCCATCACATAGCCGTTCATGTGGGACATGATCATCCCTGCTCAGCTGCTAGGAGGCCCTGGGGTCTCTTCCTCCACCAGGGGCCATGGCACTACAATACTGGAGTCCTTCACTTCACCAGGTGAGCTTTCCTGGAACACATTAACAGGCTTAGGAGTCCAACCTAATATGGACCACTTGTTAGCCATCTTTTACAGAACACTGAGCTATTTAGCTTCACAGGGATATTTAAAAGACCTTATAGCAGTAATTAAGGCCATTCTTAGACTAAACTGATACGATCTTCCCTCCATTTTCTCCTTGCTGTTTCCAGTGCAGCTCTCATCAGTCAAGCTGCTCATCTAATTCCTAACATGACATCTTCACTGTTCCCTCCTCACCTACAAGCTGTCCAGTTCAACCACATCCAGCCCTGTTTGGGTGTGAATCTGTTCCAGGATGTCCACAGGACAGGAGCTTGATCCAACACTTTACCTGAACTAACCTCTTATTCAACCCTGGCTGCTGTGCTGTTTGTAGAGCTGTACACTCTCCTGGACTCAAACCACTAGGTAACCTGCTGGTCTGCCATAGGCTGTGGATTAAATTCTATTTTAAGTACGCAAACAGTATTAATCTGGATTAGCAACTTTGGTAGTATTACTATTAGATGTTACTATATGTTACTATATTCTTTCAAAGAATTCAAATGTGTTGTGTTTTGTTGAAGAGGGACCAGTGTTTTTCCCCAAAACATGGCCGGATGTAAGGAGAACCATCATTATGTAAAAACTAAGACTGCATGAGTGAGAACACAGTGTTTACTGTGATCTGATCTAACATCTTGATCTAGACCCACAAATATACAAGGTGTTTAGACTGAGTTAGACTCTAGATAGATGATTGTTTTTCTGAATGTCCAGCCTGAGTGTTCTGAGAGCTTGCAGGTTCTCAGTGCTCACAGATTGAAGACCTTATCAGAGCTCTGGTCCAGCCTAAGACAAGCGTCTACCAGCAGTCCTGTCACAGTCAGCCAGTCTACCCCCCCCCCCCCCACCTCCTCACCCAGCTAATCATGTTCTAGTAGCTATACTCTCCCCCTCCGCCTCCCCCCCCTGTCCCCCCCGCCTGTCCCCCGCCCCTTCCTGACCGTTTAGCTCTGAGACGTGGGACTGACAAACACTCAGAGCAGCTACCATGACCATCTGTTCCTGTGAGGTTCATTAAACATGGGATCTCCTGCTCTGCTCTCTCAGTAGCAGGAGAGAAGATTCTGAGAGCCACTGGGCCACAGACAGATTCTGAGAGCCACTGGGCCACAGACAGATTCTGAGAGCCACTGGGCCACAGACAGATTCTGAGAGCCACTGGGCCACAGACAGATTCTGAGAGCCACTGGGCCACAGACAGATTCTGAGAGCCACTGGGCCACAGACAGATTCTGAGAGCCACTGGGCCACAGACACAGATTCTGAGAGCCACTGGGCCACAGACACAGATTCTGAGAGCCACTGGGCCACAGGCACAGATTCTGAGAGCCACTGGGCCACAGACACAGATTCTGAGAGCCACTGGGCCACAGACAGATTCTGAGAGCCACTGGGCCACAGACAGATTCTGAGAGCCACTGGGCCACAGACACAGATTCTGAGAGCCACTGGGCCACAGACACAGATTCTGAGAGCCACTGGGCCACAGACACAGATTCTGAGAGCCACTGGGCCACAGACAGATTCTGAGAGCCACTGGGCCACAGACACAGATTCTGAGAGCCACTGGGCCACAGGCACAGATTCTGAGAGCCACTGGGCCACAGACACAGATTCTGAGAGCCACTGGGCCACAGACACAGATTCTGAGAGCCACTGGGCCACAGACACAGATTCTGAGAGCCACTGGGCCACAGACACAGATTCTGAGAGCCACTGGGCCACAGACAAAGATTCTGAGAGCCACTGGGCCACAGACACAGATTCTGAGAGCCACTGGGCCATAGACAGAGATTCTGAGAGCCACTGGGCCACAGACACAGATTCTGAGAGCCACTGGGCCATAGACACAGATTCTGAGAGCCACTGGGCCACAGACACAGTTTATAGGAGCCACAGACACAGATTCTAGGAGCCACAGACACAGATTCTTGGAGCCACTGGGCCACAGACACAGATTATAGGAGCCACAGACACAGACACAGATTATAGGAGCCACAGACACAGACACAGCCACAGACACAGACACAGACACAGACAGCTCCATGGCAAGGCAACAGGTTTCTCAGTGTGCTACTTTTAAGAGAATCACACGAGTTAAATGATTTATACAATCACTGAATTAAATCTGGCCAGTTACAGAACACTCACTAAACTGATGATCAGATACATGTATGAGATCAATGTAGATACATGTAAAGATGTCTTTTAATTACAAACGTCTAATTCAGTACTTGAGAAGGACTTGGTTTGTAAATAGTTCCACAGTACCTGGAGGTTTTACTACAGTATAACAAGTTATGTTAAATACTGGAATACGTTTTTCTATTGTAATTAAGCACGTATTCATTTTATCTGATTAATTTGGCGATTCCAGTCTTTGTAGGATATTAAACCTCCTCTATTTCACTGGTGACAGTTAGGCGACAAAACTCACCGATCCCAATCATGCGACTGACTTCTGTAAGAAATAAAATCCTCATTGTTCCTCTCGGACTTCAGTGGAACAGTCTCATCTTATCGCTTTTCTTATTGCTGTCCCGTCTTCATTCTTGCTTTTCACACGAGCGCTCCTGATCCTGAGCTGCTGAGGTCATGACCCCTGAGTACTGAGCTCCTCCTGCTGAGTTAGAACCATCTGACCCATCTGCCAGCCAGACTCCACAGCGCCACCAGCAGGCTGACATGGGAACAACCAGAGCAAGGCAGCAGCAGCAAGGACATCAAATACCTTCAAATGATCTTAAAGATCTTGAAAGCAACATTCCTTCACATCACCAAGAGACACACATGCTATATTATATCTACAATCTAATTATGGAATCAGCATAGAATCCTATGTGAATAATAAACAGAGGGCAGCTTGAAGCTCTGCTACTATCACCGGACCTCTCATGTTCTCATATCTTAAGATAAGACCTCTGAATGACTTAGGCTGATTTCAGTGGACTAGATCAACTTCATGGATACCAAATAACTTGATGGGATTACATGTGAGCAGTCAGATGGGCTCCTCCTGTTTGGAACTTGGTTTTTTGTTTGTACATGTCCAGGTTGTGACTGCAGCTCTCTGATCGTCTTGTCTGGTGATACATCCTCTTCTTAGATATGGTACCTCCCCTCTGCTAACAACACATGTTCACATCAAAGAAGAAAATCGCTTTTTTTCTTTGGATACATTTTATTAAAAAAAGGAAACCCAACAAGAACTCTTTTTGTACATAATGATCCAGGGTTTTTATTATCTTAATATCTTTAATTAGTTTCATATCATTACAGAAAATGTTATAGTACAGCGTTGTTCAATGTCTCCTCATTGCTTAATAATTTACTTAGGAGTGCTGGTCACATATATCTGTACAATATGGTTCTTAGGATTTTTTTTCTGTACATTTTTTGTGAAGTTGGTTAAAAAGGCAGTCAGCACTTAAAGAAGCTGTTTCTTTTTTTCATTTTTTTTTCTTCATAATTGATCAAATAAAATATTGTTTTCCTGGCCACACCCCCCTGGGAGGCTTGGGGCGGAGCTACACCTGATCAGGTGAATAGAAGGAAGCTTCTGGGCCTGGGCAGGGGGGGGGGGGGTCTCCCTCTCCCAGCACCACCTCATCCCTGCCCAGGCTTTTGGCACTGTGCACAAAAACAAGACTCACAAGATAAACAACAAGCAAAGCTCTTGGTGAAGCCATTATGATGCATACTAATGAGAGAAAAAGAGAAGTGTCACCTCAAAGGGGCATTCACTGAGGAAGAGGTGTCCATATGCCTCCTCTTCCTCTGAGCACCGTGGGAATCTGCAAGCTTCCTCAATGTTTTCTTCATATTCAAAAAACAGATTATTTTTTTTCACTAAAGATGAGTAAAAGTAAGCTGTTTTCTTGTAGTCCTGGCAGGAGTGACAGGAACCTACAGGTTCTAGATAAAGTCTAGTATCGAACACACAAACCAACTGCAATGAAAGGAAGTAAGCCTTAATTTAATAATGATAAGGAGAAGAAGAATCATAATAATATATTACAGAATAAATCTCTTTTTGTAATTAGATTTTTTTTCTTTAAAAGGTATATTTTCTTTGTTTGAAATACTATAATATTTTTTAATAAATTATTTTAAATTTATTTTGTATCTAGGTTGTGATCAAGATGTTGACTATACCTCAACTTTATCCAAATCAATAAAAACTAGCTGTGCCATTGCATATTACAGAATAGTCAATGATATGTGGACATGCACCGTGAATCCGCCACTCCAACCCTCTCTATATGAAGCCAACGCTTGGTCTCCCTTTGATGACATCATAGCCGGCCGATGACCATCACATCCACCACCTCCCCCTTGTGCAGCTCCACATATTGCTCAGTTTTTGGAGGGAGCATCAGGAGCCCGTTGGCACTGCGCATGCTCATCAGCCGGCTGCTCACCTGGTTCCCTGGGGGGGGTAGAAGAGACCAAGAGAGAGTGGGAATATGAGGGTGGAGGGAGACACTGAATATTTCCAGGGAATTCAACTAATGACCCAGAATTGACTGACACCAACAGCAGAATAACTCCAGCTATATTTGTCTAATTCAATGTTGATAGTTCAACATTTGTCACAGACCTCCAAAGTGTCACTACTGGGTCCAGCTCTTAGCTGGTGGTTAACCCTGGCTGTAGGGAGGTTACCTGTGCTTTGAGCCCATGGTAGAGGCTCCTGGTGGTGCCAGGTCAGGATGCAGCGGTGGTATTCAGGCCGAGGGTCCAGCTTCACATCACAGGACAGCTGGAGACAACAGACACAACACAGCCAGGAAATCAGACCTCACAACAAGGACAAGTCCTGCTCCACACAGCAGAAACAGACCATGGACTCACCCTGGCTTTAATGATGGTGGGCCGGGGGTCCAGGATGCCCTGCATCTTCCTCAAGGCAGGGATGACGAAGAGGTTACAGGTCACCACAGCGGACACAGGGTTACCTGGGACGACCACACGGCCGGTGAGACGGACGGACCGAGGGAGGGAGGGACAGGAAGAGAGTGAGAGAAGGAGGGGAAATAAGGGTGAATGACCTGGTCTCTGAAAGCTCTCTGAATTGCCTCTTTCTCTCAACTTCACACACTACCTGGGAGGGCAAAGATCAGTTTCCGAGCACCGTCCATGTCCAAGGTGGCAAAGGTTGTTGGGAGACTGAAAAAAGAGAAATCTGTCAATGAAGGCAATGTTGGCAGATTACATTTCAGTGCATCCCTCCCATATATCCATCTATTCATCCATCTATTCATCCATCTATTCATCCATCTATTCATCCATCTATTCATCCATCTATTCATCCATCTATTCATCCATCTATTCATCCATCTATTCATCCATCTATTCATCCATCTATTCATCCATCTATTCATCCATCTATTCATCCATCCATCCATGCACTCATCTTCTTACCCTGGTTTCATGAAGACGCGTCCAAAGTGGATCTGAGCATGAAGATCTATATCGAGCACCTGCTTCAGGTAGTCCTGAAAACAGTGATCAGAAATACTGCAGGCTACTGATGTTTATGGAAACACAGAGTAAAACAAAACACAGATGTTATGGTCACATGGAATCTAGTTGAGGATGCTAAACTGTCCTGTACTGTGTCTATAGCACAAGGCAACATTTGTCCAAGTCAAACCACCAACACAATTCACTAACTCTACCACTAGGGGTCAGTACATCGTTAGAACACCCAGCTCTGTGAGTTATCATACCTTCTCTCCCATAGACACGCCTCCTGAGGTTATGATTACATCAGCACGGCTGATTCCCTCGTTAAGGGCATTGAGGAGGTCATCAGGACTGCAGGACACACACACAAACCGCACACATGCGCACACACACACGCGCGCACACGTTGTGATAGAGGGTATGTGGAGTGGAATAAGAGGAAGAGGAGGAGGTAAGTTGACAAGAGTAGAAAGTTAGCGAGCACTTTTCATACTTGTCTCCAACGATGCCCAGGTTGATGGTGGGATATCCGTGCTCCTGGATGGTGGCCAGCAGAGTGGAGCGGTTACTGTCTCTGATCTTCCCCGGATGAAGATCATCCTCTGGGTTCAGGAGCTAGACAGAACATCATGGAGGAAGGGTCAGAGAGAGAAACATCACCCCCACACACACACACACACACACACACATACACACACACACACACACACACACCCACAGACATTTAATGTGTATCTGAGTTTCTTACCTCATTTCCTGTGGACATGACTGCTACTACAGGAAACTTCTGCACCTCCACCTCAGTGACTCCCACCGTGGCGAGCAGACCGATCTCTGAGGGTCCCATGTGAGTCCCCTTGGCCAGGACACACTCCCCCCGCTTGATGTCATGACCTATAGGCCTGGGGGGGTGACACACACACACACACATGTGAAACAGTCTCAGACAGACAGGCAGACATGCAGACTGACATACAGACAGACATGCAGACAGACATACAGACAGACATGCAGACAGACAGACAGACATGCAGACTGACATGCAGACAGACAGACATGCAGACAGACAGACATGCAGACAGACAGACATACATGCAGACAGACAGACATGCAGACAGACAGACATGCAGACAGACAGACATGCAGACAGACAGACAGACATGCAGACAGACATGCAGACAGACAGACATGCAGACAACCCTCACCTGATGTCCTGGCCGGGTCGAGCCTGCACGAGGATCCTCACCTCCAGCTCCTCCGTACCCTGACAACAAGAATACTGATCCTCACCTTCCCAACATCCAACAAGTGAAGTGATTATGACTGTGAGCCCCTGCAGACCCCCTGTCCTCCCCCCCCTGTCCTCCCCCCCCCTGTCCTCCCCCCCCTGTCCCCCCCCCCCCCCCGTCCCCCCCCCCCCGCCCATTCTGAAGGTCAGAGGTGAGACTCACGTCCTCAGATTCTCGCAGCAGCTCAGTGTCCTCCACCTGCACCACTGCATCAGCCCCACATGGGATGGGTGCACCTGTGGTGACCCTCATCACCTGCCCAGGCATCACTGTGTGGGTGGGCTGCACACACACACACACACACACACACAGAGAAACACACAGAAGAATACATAAAGAATGGAATAACACACACACAAAGTTATTCTGTTACACAGGAACAGTTTTCTCCCGAGTGTGGAATAATGCCACACTCGAAACATCTTCAGAAGCTAAATCCTTAGGTTGATAGCGTTATCACAATCCCAATTTCTTACATTTCTAAGCTGTAACTGAGCAGCCTATTAAGATAACATCTTGCTGTGTTTAGAGACTTCAAAAACAACAGAGCAGTGAATTCTACAGGAACCTCTGATGTCTTGGTTTTGATAAATGAGCTGATGTTGAAGTGTGATAGCAGGTGTGCAGTTTGGGCTGGTCCATCTTTAAGGTGAAGAGCTCAGCTGATCTCAGCTGCAGGTTCAGAAGCTCTGCCTGATCCACCTCACCGTCTGTCTGTCTGTCTGTCTGTGTGTGTGTGTGTGTGGGGGGGGGGGGGGTATTACCATGAGTGTATGTGCGTGACTACGACTATATATGTACTATGCATTACTATTTATGTATGTGTGTATGTATGTATGTATGTGTGTGTGTGTGTGTGTGTGTGTGAGGGGGCAGACCTGCTCTCCAGCCTGGGACTCTCCGATGATAAAGCGGTCGCCAGGGCCGTCAGCCGCTGAAATGAAAAAGATTTGATGAAATAAAGTGTGTGTGCGTGTGTGTGCGGAGGAGTGTGCATGTGTGTGTGTGCGTGTGTGGAGGAGTGTGTGTGCGGAGGAGTGTGTGTGCATGTGTGTGTGTGTGGAGGAGTGTGTGTGTGCGTGCAGTCATCTGTGTCAGTGGGCAGTAGTAGAAGGTACGTCAGCTTGGAGGAAGCTAGCGTGTCATTAGCGTGTCATTAGCGTGTCATTCAGGATGTGCTGCTGGGCTGTGTGACCTGAGCTAACTGACATTAGCATGAGTCAGCTGACCTCTCACAGCATATCCATCCTTGACAGACGCAGGGAAGGGGGGCAGGTTGTCTTTGGCATAAACGTCCTGAGCAAGAACTCTCCCCATCCCATCTGTAGAGACAAGAAGACATGAGACAAGTATAGAAAGAGAGGAGATGAAGAGCAGAGAGACAAAGAGACAAGCGAGAGACAGAAAGTAGAGAGTGAAAAATGTAGGAAGGGAAACAGAGAGAGAAAGAGAGAGAGAAAGAGAGAGAGAAAGAGAGAGAGAAAGAGAGAGAGAAAGAGAGAAAGAGAGAGAGAGAGGCAGGAAAAGGAAGAGACGGACTGTGTGATTCTGATGAAGATAGATGGAGACATGTGCCTGAGGACTGTGTGATAGAGAGAGTATGACGCCTCACATCAGGATCTCTGAATCACTACTTAACCACACACACACTCACACACTCACACACACACACGTGTAACATTCTAACTCTCTCTCACACAATATGAAGTGTTCTGTGGAAAAACCACAATATCCCCACATTCTACCGTCCATTTAGCAAAGAACCAAGAACAAATTAGAGTAACAGAAGATTCAAGCAAGAAACAGAAGACACAATAGAAAGTAGAGAAGGAGAGAGAGGATAGAGAGAGAATAGAGAGAGGATGGATAGAGAGAGAGAGAGAGAGAGAGAGAGTGGGTGGGTGGAAAATTCAGTGCTCTTAAATACCTTAAGCTGCTGCTTAGTTATATATAGTCTCTCTGTGTCTTCTGTGATTATGTGGGTGTTCAAGTAAAAATGGAAAGTCTGATCCAGTTGACAACACACAGATGCACACAAACCCACATACACACTGCACACAAACCCACATACACACTGCACATCGACACACATACACACTGCACATCGACACACATACACACTGCACATCGACACACATACACACTGCACATCGACACACATACACACTGCACATCGACACACATACACACTGCACATCGACACACATACACACTGCACATCGACACACATACACACTGCACATCGACACACATACACACTGCACATCGACACACATACACACTGCACATCGACACACATACACACTGCACATCGACACACATACACACTGCACATCGACACACATACACACTGCACATCGACACACATACACACTGCACATCGACACACGTACATGCACACAACACAAACACACATGTTAACACACACACACACACACACACACATACACAACAAGGACACACACATAATCTCTGACTCCAGAACTTCTTTGTTGCAATATTGCTCTTAATAATTCAACCCAGCTGGACGGAAGAGGGATGCACTAATGACTGAACAGCATCTCTCTTATGTGTCTCATTTTACTGGGCAGCTCTGTGATGTAACCATGACAGAGAGAATAGCACAGTTACATTATAAACCCTAAAGGTGCTTCCTGATTCCAACACACATGAACCAACACGGATAAAAACAAGTTAAAGGTGAATTTGACCGAGCATTGTTTCATCAATTCTTGATTCATTACATGATAAAATCCATATTGTGAATAATTTTGGCCACAATAATCGTACGTGAAAAATTGCCAGCGTTGAAAAACATGTACGCTCTCTCACGTACCCCCCCTCCTCCCCCCATCCTCCCCCTCCTTCCCTCCTCGCATCCTCCCCCTCTTCCCTTCCTCCCCCTCCTCCCCTCCTCCATCTTCTCCATCTCCTCCCCCTCCTCCCCTCCTCCCACAGTTACAGCTGTTGCCTGTCTGAATATTTCATCCCCAGCTGTGAATCCTTCCCATCCTGAAACACAATCCTCCCTAAACAACATGAAATATCACTTTGCGCTGGGACAGACAGGGAGCGCTCCAGGACGCCTGATTTAGAACTTCTGAGAGTCGAGGGGCGGTACTGCTTCTCCTGTGAGATGAGGAAGGTGTGTGTGTGTGTGTGTGTGTGTGTGTGTGTGAGAGCTCTGTGTTACAGCTGGTCTAGGCTGTATGTGTGTGTTTACTGTCTTAATTTATTATTTTATCATCTTAATATCATACCTTTATTTGTGATTTACCGGTAAATATTTTTGATGAAGATCATTATTTTTTCTGTGTTCATTTTAGATGGATAATAACTGTTTAGATTCAAGGTCACCAACTGATAGACAGACCACACGGATGGATCCATCCTCATCTAAAGATCTGGTTCAGTCCATCCATATATCATCATCTTAGCTGATCTAGTTGACTGTGAGGAGCATTTGGTGCTAAAGATGGCTGCTCTTCACAACATGCTGCATACAGAGGTCACAGTTCACAGGTCACAGGTCACAGCACCTCTAGCAGCTCTGGCTCTGTGGGAGGCAGGTGGCCGAGTGGTTAGAGAATCAGGCTAGTAATCAGAAGGTTGAAGGTTCAAATCCCGGCCGTGCC
>CM059327.1:279711-281310 GCA_030340685.1 Protosalanx chinensis | reverse complement strand
CCTTCACCTTCGAATCATCGTGTTCTGGTAAGAGAATGCTTATTTTGATAAATAAGAGAATGGTGTATTGTATGCCAGCCCTACTCTCAATCACCTCTTCATCTTAATGTGGAACTCCAGCCCCCATAATGCACTTCTCTGGAGGGTTTATAAGAGCCTATCAGAGTAAAGGAGATTCACTAAACACAGCAGGACTATTCTACCAACCACCGTCATCAATGAAGTCATACTGAACCACAGGAAGAAGCGACTTCTACTGTCTACTGAGCAGAGGGGGGGGGGGGGGGGGGGGGGGGCAGGTGGGATAGAGAGGGGTGAGAGAGAGGGAGGGACAGAGAGAGAGAGAGGGGGCAGGAGAGAGATAGAGATGTGAGACAGAGAGAGAGAGTTGAGTCAGAAAGAGAGAGAGAGAAAGAGGTGAGACAGAAAGAGAGAGAGAAAGAGGTGAGACAGAAGAGAGAGGTGAGACAGAAAGAGAGAGAGTTGAGTCAGAAAGAGAGAGAGAGAAAGAGGTGAGACAGAAAGAGAGAGAGAGAAAGAGGTGAGACAGAAAGAGAGAGAGGTGAGACAGAAAGAGAAAGAGGTGAGACAGAAAGAGAGAGAGGTGAGACAGAAAGAGAGAGAGGTGAGACAGAAAGAGAAAGAGGTGAGACAGAAAGAGAGAGAGGTGAGACAGAAAGAGAAAGAGGTGAGACAGAAAGAGAGAGAGAGACAGTACAGAGGGCTGGTGCGGGGGTCAGGGGGTCGGTGGATGAGGAAGAAGAGAGATGCTCCTTCCTCCACCTGCTCTGCTCAGAGCTGTAATAATTCCTTTGCAGTGAAGACTTAATTCTCATTCTGTGTCCGTGGCCCTGATCCACATTGTGTATTCTAGTCATGTGATCTCTCCCTGCTTCCCTGCTGCTCCTGTGAACATGTGGCTGCAGATCTGGCAGGAGAGGAGGAGGAGCCAGGAGGGAGGAGGAGGAGCCAGGAGGGAGGAGGAGGAGCCAGGAGGGAGGAGGAGGAGCCAGGAGGACTGAGCACTTTCTGTTGTTAAATACAGTACCGTGTGTTTGGGGATATTTTAAACATTTCTTCACATGCCTATAAAAGAGCCTGAAAAGAGAAAGGGAGAGAGAGAGAGAGAGAGAGAGAGAGAGGAGAGACAGAGAGAGAGAGAGAGAGGGAGAAAGAGAGAGAGAAAGAGAGAGAGACAGAGAGATAGAGAGACGAGGGAGAGAGAGAGAGAGGGAGAGGGAAAGAGAGAGAGACAGAGAGAGAGGGAGAAAGAGAGAGAGAGAGGGAGAGGGAAAGAGAGAGAGACAGAGAGATAGAGAGGGAGAAAGAGAGAGAGGGAAAGAGAGAGAGAGAGAGGGAAAGACGAGAGGGAAAGCGAGAGAGAGAGGGAAAGCGAGAGAGAGAGAGGGAAAGCGAGAGAGAGAGAGGGAAAGAGAGAGAGGGGGAAAGAGAGAGAGAGAGAGGGAGAGGGAAAGCGAGAGAGAGAGGGAAAGCGAGAGAGAGAGAGGGAAGGAGAGAGAGAGAGAGAGGGAGAGAGAGAGCGAGAGAGAGGGGGAAAGAGAGAGAGAGACAGAGGGAGGGAGAGAGAAAGAGAGAGGG
>CM059327.1:272211-277211 GCA_030340685.1 Protosalanx chinensis | reverse complement strand
CTGAACACAGAACCACACACCCTAACATGCACCAAGCACATCCTGGTGGAATGCACTGTACAGTACACAAAGATGAACTAAATGGTTTTAGCAGTGAACCCAGCTCTCTGATTCATGACAAGTGTGCATTCACTAGCTATATTTGGGACGAGGGGATTTGCAAATCTGTGTTATTTCAACTCCAGCTCAGTATTACTGAATAAAAAGAAAGAAAAGACTTAAACACATAAACTAAACACACAGCGAGGTTCACAGAGCTCCAGTGAAGTCCTCCAGAGCACTCTGGAAGCAGTGTGTGTGTACGTGTGTGTGTGTGTACGTGTGTGTGTGTGTGTGTACGTGTGTGTGTGTGTGTGTGTGTGTGTGCCTGAGAAGGGCTGCCACGCCCTCAGGCAGGACCCCAGAGAAATTGATAATTCAAACTCACTCTAACAAGAAGAAACACAAGCTGGAACTGGCAAACAAGCACAAGCACAAAAACACACACACACACAGACATACACAGCCTAGCACATCCAGAGACTAACTGCCTCCCCATCATGCAAACACAAACACTCACAATACAGGCAGCCTCTATGCAGCAGGAGAAGCTTTCATCCAACATAACAAAGCTTCATTTAGTAGAATGACATCTTTGACTATTGACAGTATGTTCTGATTTTTCAGATTCCCTATGACAATTTCATCTAGCCCACTACACCAGATCATCTAGCCCACTACCACCAGATCATCTAGCCCACTACCACCAGATCATCTAGCCCACTACCACCAGATCATCTAGCCCACTACCACCAGATCATCTGACCTGATCACTGGACCAGACCACAGCCTGATGATCCATACATAATACTGTCCAGCCCCTTTCACTAAGGAACAGTAGAACACGAACGATGTACTGTTGGAAGTCTAGGTCACTGCCAACATGGCTGATAGTAAAAAGCCAAATCAAACAGGGGAACTCCATGTTCAATGGGACATAGAAGTTCTTTCCTAGCGTGTTTGACATCTTCTGCCTTCTGTCTCCAAAAACATACACAGTCATAACCTGCAAACAGCATGAACACCAAAAGACAAACACTATGTGTTGGTTTCATCTGTGTCCCTCTTCAGTATGTTAGCAGGAAACGTCACTACAGCCAGATCAAACTAGCAGTCTGTCCCAGTCTGCTGGGGGATTGTGGATTGTGTGACAGTGATACACAGAAGAAGGAACGCGTTCAGACGGTCTGCATGATCCTGTTGGCTAATCCAAACAGGGGAACTCCTATGAGTGTCTAACCACCGTACAGAAATGTAACGCAGAGCAGCATAGAACCGAGCCTAGTGCACTGATTTGTGACTCTCGATTTCAGCACCATGGACAGCGCTCCCTCCTCTCTCTCTCTCTCTCTCTCTCTCTGTATCTCTCTCCCTCTCTCTCTCTCTCTCTCTCTGTCTGTATCTCTCTCCCTCTCTCTCTCTCTCTCTCTCCCTCTCTCTCCCTCTCTCTGTCTCTCTTTCTCTCTCTTCCTGTCTCTGCCTCTCTCTCTCCTCACTCTCTCTTTATAGCGTGAGGGGGGAAGGGGAGGGGGTGGGGGTGAAGGGGGGGAGCGGGGGTTCCCTGGCAGATTTCAGGATGTACAGTCATTCCTCGTTTCTACACATTTCCCAGCTTCCAAGCAGATTTCAATAAGGAAGAATGTCACAAACGATCATGAATACAAGGATATCATTTCAGATGCACCAACCGGCTCTTCATCACGCTGTGTTTGTTCTTCTCAACACATCTGGATTTCATGCAAAAGCAACTGGAGAAGCCAGATCACTCCTTCTAAAACACTGACTGACACAACACAGTTTTCAGTGTTTCCCTTCATTGTTGAAGGATATCTGCAGTGAGCGACATCAGTTAGTGACATCAGTTAGTGACATGTCACCATCCCTGATGAGCAGCTGTCATCCAAGATCACTGCCTGCATGGCCAGCCGTTTCTGACTGAACACAGCCCTGAACACAGGACTGAACACAGCTCTGAACAAAGCTCTGAACACAGCTCTGAACACAGCTCTGAACACAGCTCTGAACAAAGCTCTGAACACAGCTCTGAACACAGCTCTGAACACAGCTCTGATCACAGCTCTGAACACAGCTCTGAACACAGCTCTTAACACAGCTCTAAACACTGCTCTGAACACAGGACTGAACACATCTCTGAACACAGCTCTAAACACAGCTCTGAACACAGGACTGAACACTCTCTGAACACAGCTCTGAACACAGGACTGAACACAGCTCTGAACACAGCTCTGAACACAGCTCTGAACACAGCTCTGAACACAGCTCTAAACACAGCTTTGAACACAGGACTGAACACAGGACTGAACACAGCTCTGAACACAGGACTGAACACAGCTCTGAACACAGGACTGAACACAGGACTGAACACAGCTCTGAACATAGCTCTGAACACAGCTCTGAACACAGGACTGAACACAGCTCTGAACACAGGACTGAACACAGATCTAAACACAGCTCTGAACACAGGACTGAACACAGCCCTGGACACAGCCCTGAACACAGCCCTGAACACAGCCCTGAACACAGCTCTGAACACAGCTCTGAACACAGCCCTGAACACAGCTCTGAACACAGCTCTGAACACAGCTCTTAACACAGCCCCGAACACAGGACTGAACACAGCTCTGAACACAGCCCTGAACACAGCCCTGAACACAGCTCTGAACTCAGCTCTGAACACAGCCCTGAACACAGGACTGAACACAGGACTGAACACAGCCCTGAACACAGCTCTGAACACAGCTCTGAACACAGCCCTGAACACAGGACTGAACACAGGACTGAACACAGCCCTGAACACAGCCCTGAACACAGCTCTGAACACAGCTGTCTGATGGTCAGTCGTATTTTCACGTTTGACAAGCAGCTACGAGACATGAATAATTTAACTCACATAACTGAGATATTCACGGCAAAAACGCCCAAAACCGACATGCAGCGAATCTAACGGAACAAGAAACCTGCTGAGAAAATATCCTGAGCTGGAAATCACCGACGACTGGAGAGAAGAAGCTGACCATCACCCAGCTGCACAAGCAGTAAGACATGAGACCAGAGAGAGAGCAGAGAGAGAGAGAGAGACCTCCACCACGCCAGTGATCTGGAGGTCTCTCTGCTGACAGTCAGTGGATCTTCATCAGAACACACCGCTTCAGTGAAACATTCATCTTTTACCTGTTAACACTCCGACACGGATTTGGTGATCGTGGTTCGTTAAAATCATCCCGTCTGACGCCATGTTCAGCACCGCACTGACAAGGCAGGCGGAGAGGGGAGGGATGAGGAGGGGGGAGGAGGGGGGAGGGATGAGGAGGGGGGAGGGAGGAGGGAGGGAGGGGGGAGGAACAGCCAGGCAGAACCAGTGGAGTGTCGAATGTGCGATCAGCAGCGCTCCAGATAGCAGGCTGTGCTGGGGCTGTTTAAAGCGCATCACGGACCTGGCCCTCTGCCATCATAGTGGTGTGGAGACCAGATTCATTCTTATGGAGACCACGATTGATTTCCTGTGAAGACTTTCAAGGGAAGCAGACAGGCTGTAAGCAAAGCCACCTCTCAGTTTCCCTACCTCATACATGTGATGTGAAGCAGTGTAGGATCACAGAGATGAAAAGGCTACAGCACATGTAGTATGGAGCTCCTGTCTAAGATATAACAGGGATACTCGAGATGTATGCAGGCTGTGTATCTATACACACAATCTCAAGAGAATATTACAGTCTGACCTGTTAAAATGCAACTACATCCCAGGGCAAAAAGCCCCGCTTCTATTTTTAGTCTGACGACACGCTTCCATGGTGTAGAATTCCTCTTGTTTATTCTCACGGAACAAAACATGACGGTGTTCCTGTTGGGATCCACTGATCTTCACTGATCTTCATGATTCATGAACACACGTACATGAGTCCCTGACAGGAAATGGAGCATCTGTTCAAACCGCTCACTTGTTCAGTAACATGTTTGATGCTCAGTTCCTGTCGTTATTATGAGACTGAATGACTCCAGTGTTATAACTGCAGCTGTGTTTATCTGAGTCACATGGTCAGCCCTGGTCCTACCATATGACCTTTGTATTGAAGCTAGCAGCATCATGTCATGCTGCTGTCATCACGTATGTCAGTGTATCGGCAGCAGGACAGGCCTGCTGTTAAAGAAGCCATGTTAGTGGAGCCAGATGGGGGCGCTGTGACGGAACTGACTGAGCTGAACTCTCATTACTGTACTGTCCACCTGGGGGGGGGGGGGGGGGGGGGGGGAGATACTTCCTGCTTACAGGGATGTTGAGAGAACAGCAGTAGATATCAGCCTCTCTCAGTTTGACCTCTGACCCCAGCCTCTCTCAGTATGACCCCTGACCCCAGCCTCTCTACTTATGCACACCCTAACCCCAGCCTCTCTCAGAATGACCCCTGACCCCAGCCTATCTCAGGGTTCTGTGGGTAAATGCATGATAAAGAGTTCAGTCTGAAGTTCCAAGAAGTTAAACTTCCCTTTTGTCAGAATGGTTTCATACATCATTACTTTATATGGGTCAAATATTTAATAAAATATTACATTCCAACAGAAATTGTTTTGATTAGCAAGCAACACATGTGATAAGGGACTATGAAAGAAAGCAAAAGTAATATTTAGTCTTTCTACTGACACAAACACACGTGGGTCTGTCTGCAGGGGGTCCCCAGAAAGATGATTGGCCAACCCAGTTGATGTCACAGATATCCACACCCACATCAACCAATCAGGATAGGAGGGAACATTCTCTTTAAACTAAGAATAATTTTTTAGTGTGACAAAATCAGGCCTAATTTAATTTAAAGTAATTTAAGACTGATGGGAATTAAGAAAACTATTGTTGAAATACAAATAACATGTTTGGAGAAAATATGTTTTCCAGTAGAGAGGGGGAGGGGGGGTGGGATGTTTGTTTCAGGGGGAATGAGTAGAAG
>CM059327.1:212211-269711 GCA_030340685.1 Protosalanx chinensis | reverse complement strand
CCTTATTAAGCCCTTGACTGACCTGATAGTGAACGGTGTTCTTCACCTCTTAATCCAAGAGGAAGGTGCAGTTTTCAGTGAGGGAGGAGAGGCAGGGAGGGCTGGAGCTCTGCTGTGGGCCTGAGCATGAAGCAGGACAGACAAACAGAGGGGAACAGCACTGCTTGGCAGAGCCGCTGAAAGCTAACATATGGAGGCCTAATGAGACTCTGTAAGCAAGGCACTTCCAAGAGAGGGTGAATGAGGCCAAGTATGAATGGAACACAGGAGAAGTGGAGGGGAAGAGAACATTAAAAAGACAGAGAGAGAGAGAAATGAGAGAGAGAAACAGAGAGAGGGAGAGAGAGAGAGACAGAGAGAGAGGGAGAGAGAGAGGGAGAGAGAGGGAGAGAGAGAGGGAGAGAGAGAGAGAGAGAGAGAGGGAGACAGAGAGAGGGAGAGAGAGAGAGAGAGGGAGAGGGAGAGAGAGAGAGAGAGAGGGAGAGAGAGAGAAAGAGAGAGGGAGAGAGAGAGGATGAAGTGGGAATGAAAGGGAGTTAAAAAGAGAAGAATGTATGAAGACAGAGAGAAAGAGGGAAGGAGACAGAGAAAGAGAGAGAGATACTGTAGAGGCATGAACACACAGCAGGCATGTATATGAACAGAAGACAGACAGGCAGCTTTGTGTGGGGGGGATGTGCCATGGCCACATGCTACAGGAGTAACACACCTGCTCTGATACTAATATCAGTCTTTTTAGTGGCAGGTTGATGACATTTACATTTAGATTTAATACATTTAGGCCAAGGAGGGCCAGAGGGGAGGCTGGAGGCTGGTCAGGAGGCCAAGGAGGGCCAGAGGGGAGGCTGGAGGCTGGTCAGGAGGCCAAGGAGGGCCAGAGGGAGAGGCTGGAGGAGTTGTCTAAGCCTTAACCACAGCTAGCCAGGAGGTGTTCCATTTCCTCTGCCATCCTCCTCCTCTCCTCCTCCTTCCTCTCCTCTCCTCACCTCCTCACTATCCCTTCATCCAAACCCTCTTCACCTCCTCCCCATTTACTCACCTGTTCTCTCTCCTTCACCCTGTGCTAGGCCTCTCCTCCCTTCATGCACTGATCCATCTGTCCTGGGGTCCAGGAAGACACACTGTATGTTTTAACATGAAGAATAACTAACATGAACTCACCTGAGATGTGCTGAGGTCCAGAGGAACTCATATAACATAGCTTAGCAGCTTAGCATAGGGTCTTATCTGATGAAAGCAACCATCATAAAAAGATGAGATCTTTACTGGTTATCTTTACTATGATACACAGACATTGAGTAGGGCTGAATGTTATCAATCAAAGGTTACTGAAGATGTGCTGTATTTCCTCATGAGTGGAATCCACACTGAGGGGGCGGAGCCAAGAAAGAGTTATGTTCAAGAACATGAATGTGTTTCTGTTTGCTATCAAGGCCTTAAACTCATGTCCATTCTAAACATAATGTTATTTGTCATGTTATTCATTGTTCAGCATGCTAATCATTTACATTTACATGTATTAATTTAGCAGACGCTTTTATCCAAAGTGACTTCCAGGAGGGAGCTTTACAAAAGATCCTCAGTCACTGATCATAACAATAAGATAGTCCCCAAACCTTGAGGTTAGTCAGATTATGAAACAAACATTGAGTGAAACCAAACAAGTGCCTAAGGGAGGAACATTCAGTTAAACAAATTACAATTACATGGCATGTACCTTAAACATACAAAACTGTAACTGTAGGAAAGCAAGTAATCATAAAAAAATACTTCACTGCAAGTACAAAAATTCCAAATCGGGTTAGAACTGGTCAAAAGAGCAACAAGGCTCTTAATAAGAGTTAGAAGATCCTTGGAGGTGAATAGCGCCACCTAGGGTTCATATAAACTGGGTTGAGGGTCCCACAGTAGAAGAAGAATTAGATTAGAATAAAGACACTCAAAGTCAGATTATAACCTGTCACCTCACTTAGTCACGAGACCCTCTACATCCTTTCACAATCATGAATTAAAACATCAAAACAGAAAATTGTTTCCGAAATGAGACAATGACACTCTCATTCTCTCAGATACAGTTGCCAGCGATTGCAAGATCTTCTTACTCATTAAGGGAGGAGACGGATTTTAAGGAAAAGTGGGACATGATTCACTGCAGAGGGATTTCTAAGCCTCTCTTTAAAGGCCCTCACGTCCCTCTTGTAATGGAAAGTCATTTCTGTTCAAAGTCAATGATGACATCACCATGGAGTTATTCTATATCCTGCTACTTTAAAGCTTTGATTATTATGCATGTTAGCAATACTTATTTTAATTGATCATTGCAGGGACACATGATTTTAATATTTCACTCATCAGAAGGTCGACAAAGATAAGACAAAGAAAACCCACTTTCTGATGCAGTACTGCTTATGTCCACTAAGTGTCAGTGCAGCCTGCTGTCCAACGTTAGGAGAGCGCCCTCAGCTCAGAAGGGGACGCTGGCTCGGTGTGTGCAGGAGGGAGCTGGACGCAGGCTGGGTCACTGCATCAGCCGCACTGCATCAAGCACGTGCTAGCTCAGTGTTAATAAGAGGCTGAAGCAGCTTTATGAGACTCACTGCAGACTGGGGCCTGAGCCTTGGGGCAACTCTGCATCTTCCAACTCATTCTCCTTAAGCATCAGTGAGTGCGGAATTCATGAAGCATACATTTTCCAGAGCACTGAGGCAAAAATATCTAGCCTGAGGAGGGGGAGAGGGAGGTGGGGGGAGAGGGAGGTGGGGGGAGAGGGAGGTGGGGGGATGGGTCTTTAAGACATGTTGCAGATGAGGTGGTGGAGAGACACAGGGGCCCAGAAAGGTCATCAAACATTCAAAGCCAATGGAACGTAAGTAAGTAAGTAAGTAAAGTTTATTTATATAGCGCCTTTCACAGACATGAGGTCACAAAACATGCTGGTCTTAATGTCTTACCTCTGGATCTGGACAGTGTATTGTCCTTTTCCTCTCCTAGTGTCCAGCTCCAGACCTACCTCTCCTAGTGTCCAGCTCCAGACCTACCTCTCCTAGTGTCCAGCTCCAGACCTGCCTCTCCTAGTGTCCAGCTCCAGACCTGCCTCTCCTAGTGTCCAGCTCCAGACCTGCCTCTCCTAGTGTCCAGCTCCAGACCTACCTCTCCTAGTGTCCAGCTCCAGACCTGCCTCTCCTAGTGTCCAGCTGCTCTTCAGAGGTTCAGAGTTCATTCAGTCAGTTTCTGGAACACATACAGTCATGGCCAAACATAATGACAGTGACAGATGTTGTGTTTAGTCATGTTGTGTTTAGTCAGTGGGGTCATGACTGTCTCACAGCTGTTCACAGTAAGGTTGAACCTGGAACTCAGCCATGTTTTTACGCTGTGTGGTAAATGTTAAGAAACAGATAAATAGCATTTGTCACTGAATTAACGAAAAATTGCAAACCAGTAAACAGAGGAAGATGAGGACAGATATATTCAGAACGATTCATAACACAAATTTCCACTACAGTATTTCTGTCTTCAGTCCATCTGTTGTACTGTAGAAGTTAGCTCACAAAACCCCAGTTACAGAGCGAAGACTTTGAAATAGAGAGTAGATATAAGCACCACTGTACAGAGCATCATGGTCTAATTCTCACAATAGCACAAACCAAACAGGAAATTCAACAATGTAACAAAATAATGAAATGTCAAATAAGAACGAAAGACAAAGGGTGAAACATAGATATGTAAAAGCTTGAGAGACAATAATAAGACAGAAAGGAGAGAGAGAGTGAGACAGGGAGCGAGAGAGAGCGAGAGAGAGAAAGGGAGAGAGAAAGGGAGAGGGAGAGAAAGGGAGAGAAAAAGGGAGAGAAAAAGGGAGAGAGGAGCAGCGTGGAGGGAGAGAGCAATTATCCTGAGATAAAAGGCACGACAGGCAGAGACAACCTCCTAATAGCACAATTAATCCAATTAAAAACAGAAGTTAGCACATCAGAGAGGCAGGCTGAGGGTGGCAGGCTGAGGGCAGCAGGCTGAGGGGAGCAGGCTGAGGGCAGCAGACAGAGGGCAGCATGCTGAGGGCAGCAGGCTGAGGGCAGCAGGCAGAGGGCAGCAGGCAGAGGGCAGCAGGCAGAGGGCAGCAGGCTGAGGGCAGCAGGCAGAGGGCAGCAGGCAGAGGGCAGCAGGCAGAGGGCAGCGGGCTGAGGGCAGCAGGCAGAGGGCAGCAGGCAGAGGGCAGCAGGCTGAGGGCAGCAGGCAGAGGGCAGCAGGCAGAGAGCAGCAGGCTGAGGGCAGCGGGCTGAGGGCAGCAGGCAGAGGGCAGCAGGCAGAGAGCAGCAGGCTGAGGGCAGCAGGCAGAGGGCAGCAGGCTGAGGGCAGCAGGCAGAGGGCAGCAGGCAGAGGGCAGCAGGCAGAGGGCAGCGGGCTGAGGGCAGCAGGCAGAGGGCAGCAGGCTGAGGGCAGCAGGCAGAGGGCAGCAGGCTGAGGGCAGCAGGCAGAGGGCAGCAGGCAGAGAGCAGCAGGCAGAGGGCAGCAGGCTGAGGGCAGCAGGCAGAGGGCAGCAGGCAGAGGGCAGCAGGCAGAGAGCAGCAGGCTGAGGGCAGCAGGCAGAGGGCAGCAGGCAGAGGGCAGCAGGCAGAGGGCAGCAGACTTGTTGAGATTTTTTCATGGTGTTAATAATGTAATCCAATAGACAAGGTATCTGCACTGTGGGGGGGAAGCTACACACAGATAAAAGCTTTGAGACTGAGGAGAGAGAGGGGCGTACAAGGTCAGTGTTTCAGGTGTGAGAGAGGTGTGAGTGTGGAACAGCAGCAGAGACTCTGAGGAGGTTCAACATCTTAGAGAGGCCAGAAAAAGAACCAAGGAAACGAGTATTAATAAAAACTCAAATCACTGTGGTTCTGTACCTATGCTAGTGCACGTATCATCGTGCACGTGTCATCTTTCTAGTCCTGCTTGAAGCTGAACTCCATCGCATCACAAGTGCTTTTTTGTCAAGTGCTTGAAAAGTAATGAGAAAAGAGCTGAAAAAGGAAATCCTTCAATGTGGATATGATAGGAGAGTGAGAAAGAGCCTAATCCTAACTGTGTGAGAGATAGATATATAGATAGATAAATAGATAGATAGGTAGATAGATAGGTAGATAGATAGGTAGATAGATAGGTAGATAGATAGGTAGATAGATAGGTAGATAGATAGGTAGATATATAGGTAGATAGATAGGTAAATAGATAGGTAGATAGATAGGTAGATAGATAGGTAGATAGATAGGTAGATAGATAGATAGGTAGATAGATAGGTAGATAGATAGGTAGATAGATAGGTAGGTAGATAGATAGGTAGATAGATAGGTAGATAGATAGATAGGTAGATAGATAGGTAGATAGATAGATAGGTAGATAGATAGGTAGATAGATAGGTAGATAGATAGGTAGATAGATAGGTAGATAGATAGGTAGATAGATAGGTAGATAGATAGGTAGGTAGATAGATAGGTAGATAGATAGGTAGATAGATAGGTAGATAGATAGGTAGATAGATAGGTAGATAGATAGGTAGATAGATAGGTAGATAGATAGGTAGATAGGTGGGGTAAATACACTAAGTACAAATCCCACTCTAACTAACAGCATGTAAAACACTGTTGGCACTAAGATGGCGCAACAAAGAACTGGTGAGACAATGTTTAGGGCTGAGTATCAATCTATCATCTTTAGTTCAGTGACATCATCTTTCTTTCAGCTACTGTTTCTGTAACACTATTCCTCACAATCAGTTCAGTTTCAACATGCTTCTCATTGTCATGACCTCAATCAAAGTTTGTGACCCTAAGCCTGACCCTAACCCTGACCCTGACCCTAACCCTGACCCTAACCAGGAAACAGCCTCAAAAACCATCACGTCAGGATGTGATTAAACCCTGATCGTCCCCAAACACACAGTCAGACACACACACTGTGCAGTTAGTGCTCAGTCCTCTGCAATATGAGAGGGACTCATTCAAGACTCAGGGAAATATGAGCAGTGATGTCTCCCCTGGGGTTAACTGCTGCACAGCTATATGGAGGATGACATTTTGTTGTCACCAGAGTCCTCCCATGTGACGTCTTTCTAGACACAAATGTAGCACATTTATGAAACAGTGGCAGCAATCCTGGGCACATGAAACTGAAGTTGAGTATGTTTAATACAGCTACAGCCATAAGATCTTCACTGAGCATGTGCACATGGAACACATGACCCACTGTGGAAGCTGAAATAACAAAACACACGGTGGAGAAACTCATGAAAAAGCAATCATCACTTCACACTGGTGACTGATCAGCTGTGGAATCCTGGTCATTATGTAAATCTAACAACCTGTCTTTCTTTATCATGAAAACCCTCATTTAGAAAAATCAGCCCCTCCATTGGTGGAAAAACAACAGAACATTAACGCTGGTCTGTTGCCATGGAAACAGCTTGGGAAAAACCATTTTGTGGCACACCATGCATGTGTGTGTGTGTGTGTGTTAGTGTGTGTGTGTGTGTGTGTTAGTGTGTGTGTGTGTGTGTTAGTGTGTGTGTGTGTGTGTGTGTGTGTTAGTGTGTGTGCCTGGTGCTGAATGCCAAATGGGAGCAGTAACACATTCCACAGGTTTTAGCATTTGCAGTAGCTTTTGATCTGCTGAACTCACTTCATGACAGTGTGTGTGTGTGTGTGTGTGGTGTGTGTGTGTGTACCTGTGTGTGTGTGTGTGTGTGTGATCCAGCTGCACGCAGTGTCATCAGTAGGAAATATGACACATAGGCAGTCAGATTCAAAATAAGCTTATCAATACTACAGTGTAAAGGACATCTTACTCCAGTGGGAACTAGTGTGTACCTCTGTGTGTGTGTGTGTGTGTGTGTGTGTACCTGTGTGTGTGTGTGTGTCTGTGTGTACCTGTGTGTGTGTGTGTACCTGTGTGTGTGTGTACCTGTGTGTGTGTGTGTGTGTACCTGTGTGTGTGTACCTGAGAGTGATAGCAGGTCTCTCAGGTGGAGATAACACCAAGAGTTAACAGCTCCCTCCCAGCATCCTGGTCCTGCGCTGCCTTCTTCTCTACTTACACAGGAGAACCAGTCTATCACCTTAGAGTTCATCTTAGAGTTACGAAACACATCGTTTGAATTATAGTAGTGGGCTAAGTTTCAACACTGGACAGCTAATTACATGTTGACATTAAAAGGAGAACTGCAATTGGCAGTTAGATCCATTTCAAATGACATTTAATACAGGCCATCATAATACTAGTGTATCTTTCATGCAGGTAAGGGAAAGTAAACATTCATTGACATTCTCCCTGAGGCAAGTAGGGTGAAGTGCCTTGCCCAAGGACACAACATCACACAGCCACAGCCGGGGTTCAAACCTTCCGCTCATGAGGCCAACGCCTTAACCTGCTGAGCTATCTGACTTCTAGGTGGAAGAGCCTGATATGCAGGTGGCTGGATTACTGGTACAGAGAGGTATTCCTTCACTAAACTACCCCCCCCCCCACACACACACACCCCCTCCCACCATACCTGGATACCTCTGTAACCACCACCATGTTCCAGAAGAGGCCCAGTGTACCCAGCACCCCCCTGGCTGTCCCTAGTGTACCCAGCACCCCCTGGCTGTCCCCAGTGTACCCAGCACCCCCCTGGCTGTCCCCAGTGTACCCAGCACCCCCCTGGCTGTCCCCAGTGTACCCAGCACCCCCCTGGCTGTCCCCAGCACCCCACTGGCTGTCCCCAGTGTACCCAGCACCCCCCTGGCTGTCCCCAGTGTACCCAGCACCCCCCTGGCTGTCCCCAGCACCCCCCTGGCTGTCCCCAGGGTCTGAGCTTCCAGCTACAGCTGCTACTTCAAGTCAGCACTCAGATCAAATAAGTGAATTTCCATTTGTCAGCAGAATATCTGTTCTCCACACTCAGCAGATCCCTTAGAGATCGAGAGAGAGAGAAAAGCGTGGAGAACAAGACAGAGAGAAAGAACATTTCCATAAGTGAGACTTCAAACTATTGACTTTTTCTAGAATATTGGCCAACACGACTGAGAGGCTAACAATTTGAATTTAAACATTTTAACATTCAGGCATTAGGAAAATATCGTTTTATAAACAATGATTTAGATTTTTCCAATATTACTTTATTTCTAAACTACATTGATTGATTCTGTAGTGACTTCAACCAATAATCACAAATTGAGATGGATATGTTAATACCCCAAAAAAATTAAATAAGTGCTTGTGAATAATTTATTGTGTCTTTACTGATAAATGTCTGGAATCTTGTATGGTTCCCATAGAGCAGTGAGCTTTTTCCTTCTCTTCCTGTTAGCTTGGCTTGCAGGTCCTGTGGGACATGAGGCCCCATCTTCTGCTTCTCTGAGAGGAAAAAGGGTTTTTTGATTTTATTTTTGGTGTATAAATTATTCAGTACATTCTCTACATTTATCTCTGATGGTGACTGGCTTCAGTGGGTGTCGATCTCTCTCACACATGCACACACACACACGTGCACACACACACGTGCACACACGAGATAAGATCAGTCTTTGCCTCCTCTCAGAGGAGTCCTGCCAAGTGCTGTTTAGAATATTGATCAGGACACTTTGGTGCGTTGGTCTGTTCTGCTGCGTCTCACAGCAGAGGAGGAGGTGTTGGGTCTACTGGACAGTGTCTGCTGGACAGTGTCTGCTGGACAGTGTCTGCTGGACAGTGTCTGCTGGACAGTCTCTGCTGGACAGTGTCTGCTGGACTGTGTCTGCTGGACAGTGTCTGCTGGACAGTGTCTGCTGGACAGTGTCTGCTGGACTGTGTCTGCTGGACAGTGTCTGCTGGACTGTGTCTGCTGGACAGTCTCTGCTGGACTGTGTCTGCTGGACAGTGTCTGTTGGACAGTCTCTGCTGGACAGTGTCTGCTGGACAGTCTCTGCTGGACAGTGTCTGCTGGACAGTGTCTGCTGGACAGTGTCTGCTGGACAGTGTCTGCTGGACTGTGTCTGCTGGACAGTGTCTGCTGGACTGTGTCTGCTGGACAGTGTCTGCTGGACAGTGTCTGCTGGACAGTGTCTGCTGGACAGTGTCTGCTGACTGTGTCTGCTGGACAGTGTCTGCTGGACTGTGTCTGCTGGACAGTGTCTGCTGGACTGTGTCTGCTGGACAGTGTCTGCTGACTGTGTCTGCTGGACTGTGTCTGCTGGACAGTGTCTGCTGGACAGTGTCTGCTGGACAGTGTCTGCTGGACTGTGTCTGCTGGACAGTGTCTGCTGGACTGTGTCTGCTGGACAGTGTCTGCTGGACAGTGTCTGCTGGACAGTGTCTGCTGACTGTGTCTGCTGGACAGTGTCTGCTGGACTGTGTCTGCTGGACAGTGTCTGCTGGACAGTGTCTGCTGGACAGTGTCTGCTGGACAGTGTCTGCTGACTGTGTCTGCTGGACAGTGTCTGCTGGACTGTGTCTGCTGGACAGTGTCTGCTGGACTGTGTCTGCTGGACAGTGTCTGCTGACTGTGTCTGCTGGACTGTGTCTGTTGACTGTGTCTGCTGGACAGTGTCTGTTGGACAGTGTCTGCTGGACAGTGTCTGCTGGACAGTGTCTGCTGACTGTGTCTGCTGGACTGTGTCTGCTGGACTGTGTCTGCTGGACAGTGTCTGCTGGACAGTGTCTGCTGACTGTGTCTGCTGGACAGTGTCTGCTGGACAGTCTCTGCTGGACAGTGTCTGCTGGACTGTGTCTGCTGGACTGTGTCTGCTGGACAGTGTCTGCTGGACAGTGTCTGCTGGACAGTGTCTGCTGGACAGTGTCTGCTGGACAGTGTCTGCTGGACTGTGTCTGCTGGACTGTGTCTGTTGACTGTGTCTGCTGGACAGTGTCTGCTGGACAGTGTCTGCTGGACTGTGTCTGCTGGACAGTGTCTGCTGGACAGTGTCTGCTGGACAGTGTCTGCTGGACAGTGTCTGCTGGACAGTGTCTGCTGGACTGTGTCTGCTGGACTGTGTCTGTTGACTGTGTCAGTGTCTCCATACTGTCTGGATTGTCTAGTTACAGGTCAGCTGTTCCTCTGCTCCTCCTACAGCTACTTTCCACAGTGAGCTGTGGCCCTGAGGCGATGCCACTGATACCAGAGTCACCTCATTCTCTCAGACTGGCTTGGCTGGGTTGGGCTGTTTGCTTTGTATTACAGGTCTTGGATAAACCTTGATAATGACATGATCCCTGCTGTGGCCGTGAGAAATGTCGTGTCCAGGCATCTTAATAAATTCTTCTCGTAATTCTTGTTCATTTCATCCCTGGGAGGGACAACACAGATTGAGAGTTAGGTCTTCAATGTTCCAGTGGGGACATATGCATATTCATCAACATGTGGCCGTGACTATGAATACATATTAGTGAAGGATAAAAGGATTTGCCCTTTGTTATTTTTGTCATTAAATCTTCTTACCATGTGAAGACCCTGAGAGCAGAACTCAAGGCTGAATGTCCTCCAAATGATCTACAGCAAAACTGCACAATTCAATCCAGGCGCGAAGTGAACTTCCATGAAGAGGCCAAGAACAGGTGACTTTAGAGAGGAAAAGATGCTGTTTTCAGCTTAATAGAATATTAAACCTTGAGCAGAAGAGAGGTCCCATGAACACACTGAGACAGGACCTGCATGTGTTCACGACAACAATCTACGATACACAAGCAAACACACTGAACACACACTGAACACACACTGAACACACACAGGCAGATACACAGGAGCGTGCACACACACACACACACACACACATCCTGATGTGTAGGGATGTGTCCAGTGGTGTGTCAGGTGAAGGTAAGAACCAAGGCCAAGAGGGAGGAGATGCAGGCTGCAGTGTAGCAGCCCGTCTGATCTGAAGCTCCGGGTATGGGATTACACTCTGAAGAGAAGCTGCTAGGAATCGTAACGCCCTCACACTGGGGGAAACTACCAAATACAGCTAACAGCCCTGTGCTCTTCAGCAGTATTACTGGAGGTAAATCAATATATACAACAACAACAAGAAAATAAGAACTATTTAAGAATAAAACAGTTCTGCACATCTAGATAAGGAGAGGGTTTGAAAAACAGAGTTAGTGAAGAGGATGATCAACATGCTGAAGAGCAGCAGGACTCACACAGTCACATGGTGGATCTTCCACCAGGACACTCTGAACACAAACCAACACATCTGACTGATGTGCTGAATGCAGATACACTCCCTGACATCACACTGGAAATACATCAAATCCTTCAGCAGGTATTTGTAGTTATTTCAGGCGGCAATGACCAATGGTATAGAAATGGTCTATAGACATAGATACCCTATAGAAATGGTCTATAGACATAGCTACCTGGTCTATGGAAACAGGGTGGTGACCATCACTACCTTAATATCTTGAGTTAAGAAGAAGATGGTTTTGCAGAAAGACCAGAGTTCACATTGTGTAAGTTGATAGGAACTCTAGTGTAAGATAAGCAGAAAGCGCTCTCCTGATTTATTCCTACTTTAAGTGACAGCACTTATCCAGATTTGTGCTACCCATGCTCTTTAATGCAAGACTCCAGAATCTGCCAAATATGGCTGGGGGGGCTTATTAACCTCAGCATCGCTGTTAATTATAACGGCTCACTTCTGCTTGGTCATCAGATCAAAGAGACTAAGAGCTAAGGGCTAAGAGAGGAGACAGGGAGAGATGGAGGGATGGAGGGATGGAGAGATGGAGGGATGGAGAGATGGAGACAAGGAGGGATGGAGGGATGGAGGGATGGAGAAATGGAGACAAGGAGAGATGGAGGGATGGAGTCAAGGAGAGATGGAGGGATGATGAGATGCAGATGGAGAGATGGAGGAATGGAGGGATGGAGAGATGGTGAGATGCAGATGGAGAGATGGAGGAATGGAGGGATGGAGAGATGGAGTCAAGGAGAGATGGAGGGATGGTAAGATGCAGATGGAGAGATGGAGGAATGGAGGGTTGGAGAGATGGGACTGGAGAAAGGATAAGGAATGAAGGGGTGGGAGAAGTAAAGAGAGAGAATGATCCAATGAGGCAGTGGCTCAGATCTGGTCTAGACTCCATCTGTCTGCCTCAGATAGTGCCTCAGATCTGGTCTAGACTCCATCTGTCTGCCTCAGATAGTGCCTCAGATCTGGTCTAGACTCCATCTGTCTGCCTCAGATAGTGCCTCAGATCTGGTCTAGACTCCATCTGTCTGCCTCAGATAGTGCCTCAGATCTGGTCTAGACTCCATCATGCAGTCTGGCTCCAGTCACACTATGACATCATGATTTCCTCAGCAGCCCCCAAACAAGCCTCAGAATTCCACCAGAACAAAACCAAATCAGCACGTTCCTTTACAGAAAAGCCTCATTTGATGCTCTTTCTTTGGCAGCAATCTGATTCCCAATGTACCTTTGTCCTTTCTCAGACGCTGGGCCTTTTCCACCCCTGCTGCTAGAGGACGTTTGTTACACATGCAATCAAGGCAAGATGGTCTAATCCTCTTTCCATGCCTAGACAAGCTTCCCACAGCTGCTGTAGCATTAACATCTAATCACAGGCGTATGAGAGTGTTTCAGATGGGTGGAGCTCCCTGCAGTCAGTGGTATAACCCACCATCACCAGCTCCCATTATCCAGGCATTCCTACGTTGAAAAAATGACTCCACCACAAATTGGTCGTGTTTCCTCTGTGAAAGTGATACCATCTCAAATCCCCATTACATTCTCTCCAGTGACGAATCCTTGATCTGGCTGAGACCAATTAATACCCCTGATGGATCTGTTTCATGATGATTCATTTTCAATTAGTTTGCTAGGGGAGCTTCACACCCTGAAGTGTGTCTCTATGATGAGACAGAGAGCAGCAGCACGGTCTCCTCCTCGTCTGAGTGTTTAAGCATGCAGGCAGGGTGCTGTTCTGTGCTCCTCAGTTGCTAGTCCTTCCTGTGGTGAACCATGCAGGCAGTTTTATCAAACCCTGACTGGAAAGACAGATGGCAGTAAATAGCAGAGCCTAATGTAAAAGTGTGTGGATGGAGGCGGAGGGAAGATAAGAAGCCAGCAGTCATTCCTCTCCGGTTGTGCTGCAGCTCAGAGCCCTAAATCACCTGTTATCTCTTGGAGACACAGGCAGATGCTAATGGTCATCACAGCAGGCTGCCGCTGCACCGCAGAAGACCAGGAGACCAGGAGACCAAGAGACCAGGAGACCAGGAGACCAGGAGACCAAGTGACCAGGGGACCAAGAGACCAGGAGACCAGGAGACCAAAGGACCAGGAGACCAGGAGACCAGGAGACCAGGGGACCAAGAGACCAAGAGACCAGGAGACCAAGTGACCAGGGGACCAAGAGACCAGGAGACCAGGAGACCAAAGGACCAGGAGACCAGGAGACCAAGAGACCAAGAGACCAGGAGACCAAGAGACCAGGGGACCAAGAGACCAAGAGACCAAGAGACCAGGGGACCAAGAGACCAGGGGACCAAGAGACCAGGAGACCAAGAGACCAGGGGACCAAGAGACCAGGAGACCAAGAGACCAGGAGACCAGGGGACCAGGAGACCAGGGGACCAAGAGACCAGGGGACCAAGAGACCAGGAGACCAAGAGACCAGGAGACCAAGAGACCAGGAGACCAGGGGACCAAGAGACCAGGGGACCAAGAGACCAGGGGACCAAGAGACCAGGAGACCAAGAGACCAGGAGACCAAGAGACCAGGAGACCAGGAGACCAGGGGACCAGGAGACCAGGGGACCAAGAGACCAGGGGACCAAGAGACCAGGAGACCAAGAGACCAGGAGACCAAGAGACCAAGAGACCAGGAGACCAGGAGACCAGTGGACCAAGAGACCAGGGGACCAAGAGACCAGGAGACCAAGAGACCAGGAGACCAGGGGACCAAGAGACCAGGGGACCAAGAGACCAGGAGATCAAGAGACCAGGAGACCAAGAGACCAGGAGATCAAGAGACCAGGAGACCAGGGGACCAAGAGACCAGGGGACCAAGAGACCAGGGGACCAAGAGACCAGGAGATCAAGAGACCAGGAGACCAGGGGACCAAGAGACCAAGAGACCAGAAGACCAGGGGACCAGGAGACCAGGAGACCAGGAGACCAGGGGACCAGGAGATCAAGAGACCAGGAGACCAGGGGACCAAGAGACCAGGGGACCAAGAGACCAGGGGACCAAGAGACCAGGAGATCAAGAGACCAGGAGATCAAGAGACCAGGAGATCAAGAGACCAGGAGACCAGGGGACCAAGAGACCAGGGGACCAAGAGACCAGGGGACCAAGAGACCAGGAGATCAAGAGACCAGGAGATCAAGAGACCAGGAGACCAGGGGACCAAGAGACCAGGGGACCAAGAGACCAGGAGACCAAGAGACCAGGAGATCAAGAGACCAGGAGATCAAGAGACCAGGAGACCAGGGGACCAAGAGACCAGGGGACCAAGAGACCAGGGGACCAAGAGACCAGGAGACCAAGAGACCAGGGGACCAAGAGACCAGGAGACCAAGAGACCAGGGGACCAGGAGACCAGGGGACCAAGAGACCAGGAGACCAAGAGACCAGGGGACCAGGAGACCAGGGGACCAAGAGACCAGGAGACCAGGAGACCAAGAGACCAGGAGACCAAGAGACCAGGGGACCAAGAGACCAGGAGACCAAGAGACCAAAGGACCAGGAGACCAGGGGACCAGGAGACCAAGAGACCAAAGGACCAGGAGACCAGGAGACCAGGGGAACAGGAGACCAAGAGACCAGGAGACCAAGAGACCAGGAGACCAAGAGACCAAGAGACCAGAAGACCAGGGGACCAGGAGACCAGGAGACCAGGAGACCAGGGGACCAGGAGACCAACAGACCAGGAGACCAGAAGACCACAAGACCAAGAGACCAGGAGACCAAAGGACCAGGAGACCAGGAGACCAAGAGACCAAAGGACCAGGAGACCAGGAGACCAGGGGAACAGGAGACCAAGAGACCAGGAGACCAAGAGACCAAGAGACCAGAAGACCAGGGGACCAAGATACTAGGAGACCAGGAGACCAAAAGACCAGGAGACCAGAGACCAGGAGTCCAAGAGACCAGAAGACCAAGATACCTGGGGACAAGGGGCTGAAAGATGGGGGGAGAAAGTGTGGGGAAAGGGGTGAGAGAACTAGGCCAGGAGGGCTTGAAAGAGGGAGGGGAGAGAACATAATGAAGGGCACTTACATATGTCTGTGTTCTATCACTGCATTCATAATTAGACTGCATAGAAACACAGGACATTGGTCAGTTAAAAACCAGCATGGCCTCCGCAGGGAAACACTGACCAATTAACAGAATAATTAACTGAACTATTGTGACTGGTAAAGGGCACTGTGACTGCACAGTGTTTTAATTAAAGTGCCCTCCAGTTAAGTTGTGCATTTATAAAACCCAGGAGGCACTTAGGCCCAGAGAAGAGGACAGGTTCACTCAACAACTCTGGGATGGGTGTGTGTGTGTGTGTGTGTTTGTGTGTCACAATGTACATTATTTTTAGACCATATGTGTCTTTGAGAGTCAGAGAAAGAGAGGGGAAGGAGTGAGACAATGAGAGATTGTGTGTGAAATAATGTGTGTCTGTGTGTGCTTGTCTGTATTGGTTTAGGAACTGCTATCAGGTAGAGGGAAGAACCAAAACCACTTTCCTCTCCAGCACATCACAAACTCCTCCCCCCAGTGTGCTTATTCCTGTAGCTGTTCAATGATGCATGTACATTAGTGATGGAAATAGGGTTAGGGTTAGGGCTGGAAGTGCAGTGAAGTGCTGGAGTTAGGGTTAGAAGTGCAGTGAAGTGCTGGAGTTAGGGCTGGAAGTGCAGTGAAGTGCTGGAGTTAGGGCTGGAAGTGCAGTGAAGTGCTGGAGTTAGGGTTAGAAGTGCAGTGAAGTGCTGGAGTTAGGGCTGGAAGTGCAGTGAAGTGCTGGAGTTAGGGCTGGAAGTGCAGTGAAGTGCTGGAGTTAGGGTTAGAAGTGCAGTGAAGTGCTGGAGTTAGGGCTGGAAGTGCAGTGAAGTGCTGGAGTTAGGGCTGGAAGTGCAGTGAAGTGCTGGAGTTAGGGCTGGAAGTGCAGTGAAGTGCTGGAGTTAGGGTTAGGGTTAGAAGTGCAGTGAAGTGCTGGGATTTGGCAGCACAATCTCAGATGAGTTTCCTAGCATGAGTTTTGGATGAACAGCAGAGAGCAGGAGAGTCTTCTCTATAAAAGGAGATCAAGAAATTGAAGAGATAAAAGTTAGAAAAAATGAATGCGATGACTCAACTTTATTGACATAAGATGAAAGTGATGAAGTAGAAAACTATATATCTCTATAATATTCATGTTTTTAATATATTCTAATAAATGTACATCTGGGGTTAGGTCCAGTATGAGGTCAAGGTTTGCAGGGATAGGATAGTTTGAAAAGACACCAGTGTTGTCTTGGCTTCTCAAGTTTATTCAATTTGTGGTTATCAAAGACAAACCCAGGAACATAAGTTAAGAGAAATGTCTGTGATTGATGGACTAAGTTATTTGAAGACATGACATTATCAACTTTAACATAGGCATCTCTTTTTTCCTTACTTATTTAAAACAACAATGTAAAAAAAACAACAACCAACAAACAGATGGACAGAATAGATGTCAAAAGAACATGAGGTCAGTGGAGAGATTGGTGCCTTTAAAGGACTGTGTGCTTCACAGTAATTCACCACTGATGACTAAAGTCCCTTCTTCTAGGTGCCAGTAGAGGACAGGCCAGCTGGCAGCACCAGTCTCACTGTGGGCATAACAACAGCATTCAGAGCAGCAGCCATCACACCCTGCTCACTCACTGTCAATGACAGCACCATGGCTGAGACTTACACTGGCACTCATTCACACAGAAACATTTAGAATGGTTTCTGACACACACACACATCCTACAGTATACAATGCACAAGCCACTCGTACGAAACTAAGACGATTCAAAATACATTATAAAAGCACAGTATGGTAGTAAACAATTAATTGCACATAAGACAAGATAAGGATCAGTGAGTGTGGCTGGAATAAGGAGTGAAGGCAGTAAGCATGACCAAGAGGACAGGATACATTCAATAAAAACAACAAAGAAAAAAGGCAAGATTAGAATCAAAACCACCAAAAAGAATTCAATAAAATGAAAAAAAAAAAATTCTCCCAGTAGATAATAGTTGTTCAGCTATTGATCCAGCGCTGGCTGCAGGTCACTAGAGTCTGTCGCAGTGCACCCTGGGAGAGCGAGCTTTGGCAATTTCAAAGCTTTAATTGTTTTCTTTCTTGTTTGAAATCAATGTTAATTTCTACATCTCTACATCACCAAACTTTGTGCATTGGGCCAAGGTAATAGTGGGTGTCAGGTTCAGGAACCTGTTATCCACACACACACACACACAAACAAACACACACACACACACGTAGTGCCTCCAGTCACCCTCAGGTCCAAGCTCTTGTCCTTCCTCTGGGTTTCAGTACACACAGCATGTTCTCTGCTCAGTACATCATGTAGCTCATCTCTGGAGTCTTTATCTGTATTTCTTTCTCTTTACTTTCTTGGAGAGTTCAGTAGCTTGTCTGCCTCAGGGTACGTGGGATATCTTACGGTCTCGATTTTCTCCTTCACTTTGTAGGAAGGGTAGAGGCCAGTGCGGCCCAGTTTGCGGTTGACCCCCTTAGAGTAGCCGTCCCAGTGGTTCCCTGCTACCCCCACGATGTCCCCCGGCTCCAGGGGGAGGTCCTCTGCTGTGCGGGGCTGGTGGGGGTAGATGGCTACCTGGTTGTGGGCGTTCTGACCTCCAAAATAGTAGATGTCGTCCAACGAATGAAAGAAGGATGATGCATCTGGATGGAGGGTTTGCATGATCTCGTAGGCCACACGACACACCTGGGACAGGAAGCTCCGTACATTAACAGGAAGTGCTCACCACAGATGTACAGCACATCATGGGAACCACAAATACACATCCACTTGTTTTTGGCTAGAATTATTTAGATACGGTTGTTAATGTTAAACTTTTTTTATTTTCTACCTGTAAAATTGTAAACTACGTTTATTGTATCAAAGTCATCTAATTGAATGTGATGTCATGTACAGGAGGGGAACTCACCTGAGAGGAGAATGTACAGACCAGGAAGTCAGTCTGGGACAGGAAGTGAATATCCAGGATGACCCCCCTCAGGGAGTTCTCTGTGTAGCGGTTGTGCAGACCAGCAGACCACGAGATGGAGTTGTCACTGATGAACTCATAGTCTGGATACCTGCAGTAAAACATGTATGAAAAGATAGATAGGTTAACAAACCATTGGCTACATGCCTGAAGAAGTTCTTCAAATATCCATACATGCTACATTTATGATCCTTGATCTTCAGCTTTGAGTAAAAACCAAATAGGGAAATAACAAAGATACATTTGCTAAATAGAGCATACAAAACTGTATTTATGTTATTCATGTTTACTGTATACACACTACGACACACACACACACACACCCACACGCACACACACACACACACACACACTGACACACTCACTTCTTCTTGGCCTCTTGGAGCAGTGAAGGGTCATCTGTAGCTAGGTAGACTCTCTTCTTGTCCACAGGCAGTCGTCGTGCCAGGTTCTGGAAGTGTTCCTCCACATGCTGCATGTACTCCTCTATGGGGTGGAAAGCTGCTTCTGTTCCAACCTTGTCTGTTCGTCTGACATGTACTCTAACAAACCAGGAAGACACAGAACCTCACTAATACATTCTCATGTTAGCGTCATACTTTGATTATCTGTCAACATTGATGGCCATCCCACTAAAACACTAATGAATATGGAACCATGAGCACAATATCTCATCAATGACAATGTCTCATCATTCCATGTGTGAGTGATGAGGAGAGTAAAGGAACTAAAGACCAACACAGCATGTTTAACAAACTGAATCCTTCTTTTGTTTAACTGCCTTATCACAAAAAGAAGCTTCACCGAGTGAGAGAATGTATCAAGACAAAGATAATGTAGGAAAGAGGGGAAGACCAGGAATAAGAGAGATGAGGTGAAGTGAAGGAAGAGAGAAAGAGGATAGAGAGACTGCGGTGGAGAGAGTGAAAATGAGGGGGGTTGAAAAAGAGGTAGAAATAGAGGGCAAATAAATAGAGTCTAATGTCCAAATCTGGCCAGCGAACAGTGAGCCAGTCTCAGGAAGCTCCGTGAAGCAACAAACAGCTTTATTTACACAGCAACTGAAGCCCTCACAGAGTCCAGTATCAAGGAGGACATTACTGACACTCCTCTTCCTTCTCCATTGATTTAGTCCTTTGTTTATATATTTTCCTTGCTCTGTCTCTCTGATCTGTGAAAGGAAACTCAGCCTTCTTCTTCTTCTCTTCTCACTCTTTTGGTTCTTTCAAGCGTGATGTGTTATTCCTGCAGTACTCTCTCTCACTTCATTGCTACCTTCCCTCTTCTCCTCTCCCCTCCCCTCTTTTCCTCTCCTCTCCCCTCTTCTCCTCTCCTCTTCCCTCCCCTCTTCTCCTCTCCTCTCCCCTCTTCTCCTCTCCCCTCTTCTCCTCTCCCCTCCCCTCTTCTCCTCTCCTCTTCCCTCCCCTCTTCTCCTCTCCTCTCCCCTCTTCTCCTCTCCCCTCCCCTCTTTTCCTCTCCTCTCCCCTCCCCTCTTCTCCTCTCCTCTTCCCTCCCCTCTTCTCCTCTCCTCTCCCCTCTTCTCCTCTCCCCTCCCCTCTTTTCCTCTCCTCTCCCCTCCCCTCTTCTCCTCTCCTCTCCTCTCCCCTCTTCTCCTCTCCTCTCCCCTCTTCTCCTCTCCCCTCCCCTCTTCTCCTCTCCTCTTCCCTCCCCTCTTCTCCTCTCCTCTCCCCTCTTCTCCTCTCCCCTCCCCTCCCATCTTCTCCCAGCAGATGCTCAGCAAGGCTGCATACTCAGATGTAATGGCTGCTTTTAGCATCTTCTGGTCTATGGGTCTTGGGTCGTAAAAATATCCCTCCTCCTCTCTCCCACTTCCCCTCCCCTAGTGGGGGTTGGGGTAGGGGTGGAGGCTTGGTAATGAAGACCCTCCCTGGCCCAGGGTCCTCAGAGAAAGCCGCCCCTTCCCCCTGTACTCTCTCTCCATCAGCTCAAACTCAGCTCCCCCTTTCTTTACTCTTCCTCTCCTCCCTCCAGCAGACCGCCCCCTGCTGAGCTGACAGCAAGCTCAGGCTGTTTGCAACATCAATGCACAGAGGAACCGGAGAGACAGGAAACTTTGTTCAAACCGGTGCTTTTTTTTCTGTGGAATCTCTGTGATGACAGGAGAGAGACAGACACGTGTAGAAAGAGGGATTCTTATAAAAAAGGACAGAGCTAGGGAACTTGGAACATCTGTCTGAGAGTGACTGTTGGCAGGGTGCAAGCAGAACAAAAGACTGAAGCAGAGAAGAGTGAATAATCATGAGGAGGAGGGCAGAGAGATAGAAAACTGAAATATACAAAGAAATGAATACAAAGAAAAACTCAGATGAGGAGGTGATGAGGGATCTGGGATGAAAACACATCAGTAAAGAAAAGATCACAACTCACAGACGAGACAAGGGACAAAGACTGCTGATGTACAATAAGGAAGCTTCAGAAGCAGGAAACTCAAGAAGTATAGAGAGTGAGAATAATATGATGAGTGAAAGGAAACATGGAAGACAGGAGGGACGACTAGAAACTATGAGAGAGAAAGAGGGAGGACTGTGTGACACTCACCCTATGATGGGGTGTTTGAAGCCCAGCTTGGCTGTGGCCTGTTGGATCTCTGTCTCCAGCCAGGCTTGAGGTCGGACCAGGTACTTGACAAACTGAGACACCCACCAGACAGAAGGGTCACCATGGAGACGATGCAGCCGCTGGGCCAGGTCCTCAGGGATGGCCAGGGGGAGGTAGGGGGGCCGAGGGTGAAGACTGTCTACGATGGGCAACTCTACTACCTGTACATCCTTATCATGGTCTTCACCTGGTGGGGTGTGTGTGTGTGTGTGTTTGTGTGTGTGGTGGTGGGAGGGGGGGAGAGAGAGACAGTGGTAAGTCTAGATCACCTGAAGACAGTTCATCCCTGGTTCTTTCAAACATCAATCTAAATGTCTCTCTATATCCCTGTCTCCAGTGGGCCAGCCTGTTCTTTACCTGACCTTCAAGGCCAATGTGAGGTGGGTCTCTGCTATGCTGGGCTGGTGGGAGCTGGGCCCTTAGGGGGCCTTGTGACTGGCAGGGGCCCTAGGCGGAGGGTTGAGCATGCCTGATTAGGAAGGTCACTCTCTCAGGGTTCCTGATAGTATTTCCAAGCCATGCTCCCCTGGGAGACGAGGGCAGAGCCTCAGTAAGAGAAGGACACACACACACAGAAACCTGTCCACACACACACCTCCTCTGATCCCCTCTCTCCTTCCTCCTCACCCTCTCCCTCCCTCTGTGTCTAACCTTCACTCACTCGCAGTCATAGAAGCAACATATTTTTGGGATGTCTGGATGTAGAACCCATGACTGTATGTGGGCTTGAGTGGCCTCAAGATGAAAGGCCACACTTAATACTAGAAACATCCAACTTGCATACCACCTTTTCAAGCAAATGGAGTAATTACTCATTAAAAGTGTATTTCAAGGAAAGAGTAAATGGAGCAATCCCTGAAAAACAGCGTCCTGATGTGTGAGTGGATGTGTGTGCCCAAGCATGAACTGAATATAAATTGGTAAAAGCATCAAATATTTATCAAAGAAAATATTCCCAAGCTTTTATTAGCCTATGTAACATTATTGGCAGGTTGTGTTTTGTTGCAGATGGAGAACTGTGAGCCTCCAGAAGTCCTGAACTGTCCTTCACTCTTTCCTTCATAACGAGGACAGAAGCTGGCCTGAAGACCTTCTCCACACTAATGGCCATGAATAAACCCATGTTTGGAAACTTGAAAACTTTAACTTCACATTTACAGAGCAGAAAGGAGGCCAGTTCCCAGACTGCACTGGGCTCAATCACTCTAGTGACTGTTGGTCTAACTGACTCATTTATAGGCAGGCATGTCCACATGGAGAACATGCTGTCCGCACGGAGAACATGCTGTCCGCACGGAGAACATGCTGTCCGCACGGAGAACATGCTGTCCGCACGGAGAACATGCTGTCCGCACGGAGAACATGCTGTCCGCACGGAGAACATGCTGTCCGCACGGAGAACATGCTGTCCGCACGGAGAACATGCTGTCCGCACGGAGAACATGCTGTCCGCACGGAGAACATGCTGTCCGCACGGAGAACATGCTGTCCTCACGGAGAACATGCTGTCCGCACGGAGAACATGCTGTCCGCACGGAGAACATGCTGTCCGCACGGAGAACATGCTGTCCACACGGAGAACTCAATTTAGCTTTAATGAACAGCAGCCATCACAGTCACTCTTCTCTGAAGGGTTCTACCCCCGTCAGTCTTGGTGACTGATCAGCCAAATGGTTCTCTACGCCTGAAGAAGGTGTGTGTGTGTGTGTGTATTTGTAAGTTTCAAAGGGTTGGTTTGTTTGAAGCGAAGCTTGATTTCCACCCTGAAGAAACGCCCCAAAAGAATAATGCTGATGAGATGCGTTTTTCTGAGTCAGTGTGTGCTGGCCATGCAGTCAGTGTGTGCTGGCCATGCAGTCAGTGTGTGCACCCTGTGCTGTGTGGTCTACAGACTGGGCAGACTACATCAGGTGGTCATCATGGGCCAGACTGACAGCTCACACCTACCTGACCAGTGCCCTGTGCTTGCTCCGGTGCGGTCAGTGCAGGAGTCGCTGACTGGGTGGAAGACCGTCTCCCAGCCCCCGGTGGCGTAGCGCCAGTTGTGAGACTCCAGGATGAGTGTTCGCTCGGTGCCATAGGCGATCATGAAGCAGTAAACCACGTGATGCAGCTGGCAGCCATAACCACAGCCCTTATTAATGTTACACACTAACTTCCTGGCCTTACTGCAGTCTGCAGGATTCTGGGAGCAGAAGAAGAAACACAGGAGAGAAATGATGAACTGAGACGAAAGGTGCTGCTGTGTCTTATTACTTGACCTTTATATTGTATCTGTCTGCTCTATGACGTGTAATCACACTTCTTATCACAAGCGTCTCTCTTAATCTCTCTCTCTCTTCCTCTCTGTCTTTCCCTCAGGAGAAAATGTATTTTTCTTCACACTGGAGACACAAAGATTGGGCACAATATCAAATCAGAATTCTTGTTGACTGTGACAGCTCAGTCACAAACGTTTAGGAGAAGTGAAATCATGCACAGTAATGCACAGTGGTGCACAGTGGTGCACAGTGGTGCACAGTAATGCACAGTAGTGCACAGTGGTGCACAGTAATGCACAGTGGTGCACAGTGGTGCACAGTAATGCACAGTAGTGCACAGTAATGCACAGTAATGCACAGTGGTGCACAGTGGTGCACAGTAATGCACAGTAGTGCACAGTGGTGCACAGTAATGCACAGTGGTGCACAGTGGTGCACAGTAATGCACAGTAGTGCACAGTAATGCACAGTAATGCACAGTGGTGCACAGTAATGCACAGTAGTGCACAGTAATGCACAGTAGTGCTCAGTAGTGCACAGTAGTGCACAGTAATGCTCAGTAGTGCTCAGTGGTGCTCAGTAGTGCACAGTAGTGCTCAGTAGTGCACAGTAGTGCTCAGTAGTGCTCAGTAGTGCTCAGTAGTGCTCAGTAATGCTCAGTAGTGCACAGTAATGCACAGTAATGCACAGTGGTGCTCAGTAGTGCTCAGTAGTGCTCAGTAGTGCTCAGTAGTGCACAGTAGTGCTCAGTAGTGCTCAGTAGTGCTCAGTAGTGCTCAGTAGTGCTCAGTAGTGCTCAGTAGTGCTTGCCCCTAGTGCCATGCTGACAGACAGCCTCACAGACAGCCTCACAAAGAGACAGCCTCACTGACAGCCTCACAAAGAGACAGCCTCACTGACAGCCTCACTGACAGCCTCACTGACAGCCTCACTGATAGCCTCACAGACAGCCTCACTGACAGCCTCACTGACAGCCTCACAGACTGCATCACTGACAGCCTCACAAAGAGATAGCCTCACTGACAGCCTCACAGACAGCCTCACAGACAGCCTAACAGACAGCCTCACAGATAGCCTCACTGACAGCCTCACAAAGAGACAGCCTCACAGACAGCCTCACAGACAGCCTCACTGACAGCCTCACAAAGAAACAGCCTCACTGACAGCCTCACAGACAGCCTCACAGACAGCCTCACAGACAGCCTCACAGACCCAGGGTTAGGGTCAGGTATGTAACTGATAACATGTATGTACCAGCTGTGATGTCTACACATGAATAACATACAGAGGGATGTTTCCACTGGAGAGCATGTGAGTCTCAGACTCTCATATCTGACCCCAGAGAAGAGAGAAGCAGTTAATGATCCTGACAGACAGGAGAGTGGAGGTCAGGAGAGAGACTCAGGTTGAATGTTAGTTTGAATTTGCTGGTTTGGTTTTTGTAGAAGCGAGATGAAAGGTCCAGTGATCATTAAGGATAAATGGAACACAAAGGCTGCCTGGAAGTACATATCTGTAGGATAAGAGGTCTTTCAGAGGCTATACTTCCTACTGGAATATGAGACCTGCACAAGATTCTGGCTAGGAATGACTGACATCAGAAGATACACTCAATGAGACAGCAGTCAGTGTGGTCTAATTCTACATGACTGGCAAACAAGCCAGCCAAAGCCACTAATGGATACAGTGTGAGGCACCAGTGTAGATGTGGAGAGCTAGAGACAGGTGGAGAGGTAGACAGAGAGAGTGAGACAGGTGGAGAGGTAGACAGAGAGAGTGAGACAGGTGGAGAGGTAGACAGAGAGTGAGACAGGTGGAGAGGTAGACAGAGAGAGTGAGACAGGTGGAGAGGTAGACAGAGAGAGTGAGACAAGTGTAGCATAGGTAGACATTGTGTAACAGGAAGACTGTCATCCTGGGTGTGTGTGTGTGTGTGTGTGTGTGTGTGACTGTACAGTTCCATGTCTGGGCTGACAGCTGCCAGCTGTGTATGGACTGCCCTGGGTGTGGGTGTGTGTGTGTTAGTGTGTGTGTTACCTGTAGGTAGGTGATTCTGTTCTGGACCAAAGCAGAGAGGTCGTTGGCCTCCTTTTCTCTCCACTCTCCCCCCCCATCAGCCTGGCTGAGGTAGTACAGGTCTGTCATGATGGACCTGGGACACACAAACACACAGATTTATCTTCTGTTAGTAGTCAGACAGGAATATACATTAATGTCCTCGTTATTAACAACTGATTTGATACAACATTTCTTTGACCCAAATCAGTCAGATCCTCAAGCTGGGACCTTTCCAGAACCCAGCTGGACACCCACAGCAGAGCTCTCATGTGGAAACAGCTTGTTCTTTGTTGTGGCTTGATGAAAGACATTTATTATGACTTTCACCATAACTGTGTTATGCTCCATGTGCACTGAGGAAGCTGCATCTGTTTCTGCCTGGGAAATGACCCATGTTCAACAAGCTATTAAAGGATTTAATATGAAGAGACTCCCAAAGACTTCAGCCTCTTTCCCTGGTAGTTTTTGTTCTAGATGGTATTAGCAGAACTAGACTGGTCATTAAGCATACTGAGGAACAATCCTGTGGCTAGCTGGAGTTAAACAATGTGGTGAACTAATACTAATAACTGCCTGGGAAGAGTTCATTTAGCAAATGTAGCAGTGAAGAGCTTCTATGTTCTGCTCAGCCTGATCTTACTCAGAGTAAGAATGTTAGTACTGTAATCATCACACATTCTTAACTATCCTGTTCATCAGATCAATACATCTTCCTGTTTCCTCTCTATAATATCAGTATATTGTGATATTTCTTGTGTGATTAGGTGTCTCCCTGTTTTCCACTGATGATGTTGTGGTGTTCCTTGATGTCATGGTAACTTGTGGGTATAGTTCTTCCACACATGGTTCATCACATCACTACACTCCTCCTCCCATGTGGAGCCTCTTTAAAACTCGACACACCAGGGAACCAGCAGCCTCTTCCTGGACCACACCAGCCCCAGAGTACAGAGTCCCAGCAGGTCTGTCCCCAGGTTCTGCTGGGTCTGCTGGGTCTGCTGGGTCCCCAGGGTCTGCTGGGTCCCCTGGGTCCCCAGGTTCTGCTGGGTCCCCTGGGTCCCCAGGTTCTGCTGGGTCTGCTGGGTCCCCAGGGTCTGCTGGGTCTGCTGGGTCCCCAGGGTCTGCTGGGTCTGCTGGGTGTGCTAGGTCCCCAGGGTCTGCTGGGTCCCCAGGGTCCCCAGGGTCTGCTGGGTCCCCAGGGTCCTCAGGGTCTGCTGGGTCCCCAGGGTCTGCTGGGTCCCCTGGGTCCCCAGGGTCTGCTAGGTCCCCAGGGTCTGCTGGGTCCCCAGGGTCCCCAGGGTCTGCTGGGTCCCCAGGGTCCGCAGGGTCTGCTGGGTCCCCAGGGTCTGCTCTGTTTCTGGCTGTGAACAGACGCCCACACAGCAGAAGTGCTGGGCAGAGACCAGGACCTGGAATGTGTGTGGATATGTGGGAAGCAGCACAACCAAGACAATAGAGCCTTTAGCTGAGTTACAATGGGCCACTTGGCAAGCAGACACCAGGGCTGTCTTCTGCTGGTCTCTAACCTCTGCTGGTCACTAACCTTTGCTGGTCACTAACCTCTGCTGGTCACTAACCTCTGCTGGTCACTAACCTCTGCTGGTCACTAACCTCTGCTGGTCACTAACCTCTGCTGGTCTCTAACCTCTGCTGGTCACTAACCTCTGCTGGTCACTAACCTCTGCTGGTCTCTAACCTCTGCTGGTCTCTAACCTCTGCTGGTCACTAACCTCTGCTGGTCACTAACCTCTGCTGGTGTCCCAGGTCTTGCAGTAAGGTGTCAGCATGTTGCTGCCTCTCTCCCACCTCCACATTAGCCAGCTTCTTCACTTCACTGCGCACGAAAAACCACATCTCCTTCACTCCGTTCTCCACCCTCCTCCTCAGCTCCTCCTGGGTGGAGCCTGGACCTGTAAGGAGGAACACAGTTACACCTCTGGGTCTGTAAGGAGGAACACAGTTACACCTCTGGGTCTGTAAGGAGGAACACAGTTACACCTCTGGGTCTGTAAGGAGGAACACAGTTACGGCATCTCAAAGTTGGAAAACGAATACATTTAATGTTTATTACATTTAGTAATTCAGCGGACGCTCTTATCCAGAGCGACTTAGAGCAAGTGCAAGGACATTCCTCCTGAGGCAAGTAGGGTAGAGTGCCTTGCCCAAGGACACAACGTCATGTTGGCATAGCCAGGATTCAAACCCGCTACCTTCCGATTACTATTAAAATCCAATTTAAAAAATCTCAATAGCGGTTAGCAGTTAGGGTTGAAAGTCTTCCATTGTAAAGAGGTTTTTCAGTGTCCCTCCCTCTCTCCCCCTCCCTCCCCCTCCCTCCCCCTCCCTCCGTAGAGCTGAAGGGTATTTTTAGCCCTCACAGTGCAAACAAGTAGAAGGTTCTCTCCTGTTCTGCCCTCACATGTCCATCACTTTCTCTCTTGTTGTAAAGAGTGTCTTTCTTTGATCCACATGTTTACCTCCACCTAGGATCTTCCTCTTCCACCACACACAGATTCACAGACACTTTAACAGTTTGGCTGCCAGCTAATAACACCTTGCTACGCTTAGCCTGTGGCCCCCTGGACAAGGGAAACAGCGTAGAGCCACAAACTCTGTGGGCATCTCAGCTCCTGATTATCTGACGTGGCCTCTACCCTCCTCCATCCTCCCTCCTCCCCTGAGCCCTCCTCCTGAGCCCTCCTCCTGAGCCCTCCTCCTCCTGAGCCCTCCTCCTCCTGAGCCCTCCTCCTCCTGAGCCCTCCTCCTCCTGAGCCCTCCTCCTCCTGAGCCCTCCTCCTCCTGAGCCCTCCTCCTCCTGAGCCCTCCTCCTCCTGAGCCCTAGTCCCACCCTCTGAGATACCCCAGTGCCCCTCCTCACCATCTCCAGTCAGCCTCTGGAAGCTGTGGATCTTCTGCTTGGCTCTGGTCAGCTGCTCCTCCAGGGATCGCAGCCTTCCCCCAGCCTCCGGACCCACCTCCAGCTGGCCCTCAGGTATCCTGGAGGGAGGAGGAGGAGGGAGGAGGAGGGAGGAGGAGGGAGGAGAACACACATGGAGTCAGTTTGGTTTCTCCCGTTGGGAGCAGGAGGAGTAGGAGGAGCAGGAGGAGTAGGAGGAGCAGGCGTATGGGAGGATAATGAATGTAGTGGAAGTCATGTGGCTGAGTGGTTAGGGGGGGGTTAGTAATCAGAAGGTCCCATGTTCGAACCCCAGCTGTGTCAACATGATGTTTTCTCCTTGGGCAAGACACTTCACCCTACTTGCCTCAGGGGAATGTCCCTGTACTTGCTGTAAGACACTCTGGATAAGAGCGTCTGCTGAATGACAGGCACTGCTGGTTCAGTGGTGGGATTCTTGCCTATCAAGTGCAAAAGGCCTGGGTTCGATTCCCGGTGGGAGTTCAAATCCTGGCCAAATGCATTCAACATGTGTGCGCCTGTGAAATGTCCCCCACTGTGGGACTAATATGGGATCATTTCTTCTTTCATGTAAATTTGATGTACACTGAAGTGAATGACAGAGAGAAGCGTTGTGTACGTCTGTGTGTCGATGCATTTTCCTCACGTTGTGTGAATGTGAGTCACAGCTCCTACAGTTAATGTGTGAAGCTATTTGTGTTTCCCTTGATTAAGCGTGAGGCTGCATCAAAGCGTTCTATGTGTTTAATAACACACTACTCAGTCAGCTTAAAACGTTTTGTTGCTAAAAGGGTTGCAAAGCCTACTTGCTCATTACAGTTTAAAAGATGTTTGCTTTAAGGCACTCCTTATAAATGGAATTAATTGAAAGTTATTCACTAATGAGTAATTGAATGATACAATGTTGTATTTGTCAAGTCTTTAGTACTACACAATGTGCTGCCATGAATATAAACACTTAAGCGTAAATACAACGGCTGAAAATGTACAAGCATTAACTGATCACATGGATCCCATATAGGGCAACTCTGATGCCTTTAATTGCATATTAATACACAGGAGTGATCAGGAGAGGAGTATCATGGCACCACATGTACAGGAATCCCACATTTCCAGAGCAGGTCAAAGGTCACACCAATGAAACTTAGTTTGCTTGCTGAGATCAAGCAGAGATGAAGGATGGACTGATTTTACTCAGCCTATCATCTTCCAGCCCCGCCCCTCTTCCCCCTCTGAAGTCCCCCCAAGGTGACATGAGAACACATGTAGGTCAGATCTGAGAGTTGCATTGGGGAAGTGACTGTAGTAGCTTAATAGTTCTATGTTAACTGCAGCCTACAGCAAATACATTAAGTATAATATTGCACCTTTTCTAAAGACCCTGTAACATAAGAAGTGTGTTTTCATTGTCTGATACCAATCTGACATACAGGAAGTCCCCACTGAACTTCCCTTCCCAGGATCTGATCTGATAGTTGAGCTGTAAAACATTAGACAATGTCAGGAAACTCCTACTGGCAATAACTGTCCCACTGTAGAGAGCTGTTTACTGTGACATCATCACATCCCACAGGAGAGCTGTTTACTGTGACATCATCACATCCCACAGGAGAGCTGTTTACTGTGACATCATCACATCCCACAGGAGAGCTGTGATCTGTGACATCATCACATCCCACAGGAGAGCTGTGATCTGTGACATCATCACATCCCACAGGAGAGCTGTGATCTGTGACATCATCACATCCCACAGGAGAGCTGTGATGTTGGAGGAATGATCAGAAGTGAGATCTCCCTGTCATAGTTTATCACTACAGAAACCAATCAACAGGCTGGAATAGAGGTGGGGGAGGGGTGAGGGAGGGGTGAGGGAGGGGTGGGGGAGGGGTGGGGGAGGGGTGGGGGAGGGGTGGGGGAGGGGTGAGGGAGGGGTGGGGGGGAAGGATTCAGGAAGTGCTTTGCCCTGCAGCAAAAGGTGCTGAAGCAGAAAACAGGTGAGACTGCACGCACGTCTGTTCCCTCGGAAACGCTTCTTTGCTGCCTCCCCATTGGCTCTCCTAGGCATAGCAACCAGTTTACATTGGCTCAGAGCTGGATCCATCCATTTAAACAGGGAGCCAAGATGTTACTGCATAAATATTCCTGTGCAGAGATATTCAGAGCTACTTTTACTGAGAGACTTCAAAGCGGACCCTGAGCTGACCTGGGAAGACATACATATGGATGGAAGTACACAGCTCTCAGGGGCTCCAGGATAAAAGTGGTCTAAATAAATGCAATTTACCTTCATTGAACATCAAGGAGGAACATTTATTGGACGGTGTTCGATGTGTAGGTGTGTGTGTGTGATACATTTTATATAAAGAATGAACCAGAGAGAGAGAGACAGAAAAAGATGAGAGAGATGAATTGAAGAAAGAGGGGGTAAAGAAAGCGATATAGGGAAGAGAGAGGGGGTAGAAGACAGAGAGAGAGAGAGAGAGGAGGGAAATGGACATAGACACACAGATCTGATGAGATGACTGAGTGTTATTGAACTCATGGCCAGTTCTCCAGACCAGACCACCCCAGCAGACAGAACCATCCTGCCCACAGACAGCTCCCACAATGGGGCCACTGTGTGTGTTAGTCCCCCTGCCTTCCCTGGGTCTGAGAGATGTCCAGGTCCATGGGAGTTCAGACTACAGTAACAGCTGCTCAGTGGAGCCCCACTGAGCTAATAACATGATCAGTAAATGAGTCTTGTGAGCCTCACATCACACAAAGGCAGAACCAGAGATCCAGAGATCCAGAGATCTCATACACACAGCCTTTACTAAGGGAAGCTCCCAATCATACTGTACCTAATGAAATGACAAAGCTCTACATTACAGCTCTGTACACAGAGATGGAACACTACAGCAGCTTCATGGCTGAGACTTTCTCACAACTACGCTCCATGACTCCATGAAGACAGTCAGATTCCTTTCGAAGACTGTGTAATTTTGTCCTTGTCTCCCTGTTCTCTCATTTACATGTTGTAATTATATTCTGGTTGCAGACGCTTTAATTCAAAACAGCATATGAATAGTGCAAATACTGCATCATGTCCAACTCATATCAATGAAGAGAAGTCTGAGAAGTCTTTTCTTATTTTCCTCTAACCCATTCCTCCATCCCTCCATCTCTCCTCTAACTCATCCCTCCATCTCTCCTCTAACTCATCCCCCCATCTCTCCTCTAACTCATCCCTCCATCTCTCCTCTAACTCATCCCTCCATCTCTCCTCTAACTCATCCCCCCATCTCTCCTCTAACTCATCCCCCCATCTCTCCTCTAACTCATCCCTCCATCTCTCCTCTAACTCATCCCTCCATCCCTCCTCTAACTCATCCCTCCATCTCTCCTCTAACTCATCCCTCCATCTCTCCTCTAACTCATCCCTCCATCCCTCCTCTAACTCATCCCTCCATCCCTCCATCTCTCCTCTAACTCATCCATCCATCTCTCCTCTAACTCATCCCTCCATCCCTCCTCTAACTCATCCCCCCATCTCTCCTCTAACTCATCCATCCATCTCTCCTCTAACTCATCCCTCCATCTCTCCTCTAACTCATCCCTCCATCTCTCCTCTAACTCATCCCTCCATCCCTCCTCTAACTCATCCCCCCATCTCTCCTCTAACTCATCCCCCCATCTCTCCTCTAACTCATCCCTCCATCCCTCCTCTAACTCATCCCTCCATCTCTCCTCTAACTCATCCCTCCATCCCTCCTCTAACTCATCCCTCCATCCCTCCATCTCTCCTCTAACTCATCCCTCCATCTCTCCTCTAACTCATCCCTCCATCTCTCCTCTAACTCATCCCTCCATCTCTCCTCTAACTCATCCCTCCATCTCTACTCTAACTCATCCCTCCATCTCTCCTCTAACTCATCCCTCCATCTATCCTCTAACTCATCCCTCCATCCCTCCTCTAACTCATCCCTCCATCCCTCCTCTAACTCATCCCCCCATCTCTCCTCTAACTCATCCCCCCATCTCTCCTCTAACTCATCCCTCCATCTCTCCTCTAACTCATCCCTCCATCTCTCCTCTAACTCATCCCCCCATCTCTCCTCTAACTCATCCCTCCATCTCTCCTCTAACTCATCCCTCCATCTCTCCTCTAACTCATCCCCCCATCTCTCCTCTAACTCATCCCTCCATCTCTCCTCTAACTCATCCCTCCATCTCTCCTCTAACTCATCCCTCCATCTCTCCTCTAACTCATCCCTCCATCTCTCCTCTAACTCATCCCTCCATCTCTACTCTAACTCATCCCTCCATCTCTCCTCTAACTCATCCCTCCATCTATCCTCTAACTCATCCCTCCATCCCTCCTCTAACTCATCCCTCCATCCCTCCTCTAACTCATCCCCCCATCTCTCCTCTAACTCATCCCCCCATCTCTCCTCTAACTCATCCCTCCATCTCTCCTCTAACTCATCCCTCCATCTCTCCTCTAACTCATCCCCCCATCTCTCCTCTAACTCATCCCTCCATCTCTCCTCTAACTCATCCCTCCATCTCTCCTCTAACTCATCCCTCCATCTCTAGGGATACATCAACTCATCTGTCCCTGTCATCCTTCACTGTGCCAGACGCTGCTTCCTGCCGGAGGTGACTGACAGCAGACGAGAGGGCGGGGCCTCAGACAGTTCGCCATGGCGACCCCATGTTCACCTCCAATAATGCTGTGTGGTGATTGGTGGGCTGATCTGCTGCCTACCAGTCAAATCAGAAGGAAATCATCGACTGAATCAATCAGCTAACCTGCAAGTTAACAGCACTTGAGTAATCGACCAGTCAGTTATCCAGAGTCAAGAGATGATCTTTTGGATCTGGTGAATGATTCAGAGATTCCCTTTGTCAGTGAATCATGAGGTAATGATTCAGTGAATCAGGAAAGGCACACAGTCAGCAAAGCTAGTCAATCAGTGAACCAGCAAGTCATCCCAGTCAGTCAGTCAGGCAGTGTCCACATGGGGGGCTGTGTCTGGGTCCAGGCCTGTGTCAGATGGGGGGCTGTGTCTGGGTCCAGGCCTGTGTCAGATGGGGGACTGTGTCTGGACCAGGCCTGTGTCAGATGGGGGGCTGTGTCTGGTCCAGGCCTGTGTCAGATGGGGGGCTGTGTCTGGGTCCAGGCCTGTGTCAGATGGGGGGCTGTGTCTAGTCCAGGCCTGTGTCAGATGGGGGGCTGTGTCTGGGTCCAGGCCTGTGTCAGATGGGGGGCTGTGTCTGGTCCAGGCCTGTGTCAGATGGGGGGCTGTGTCTGGTCCAGGCCTGTGTCAGATGGGGGGCTGTGTCTGGGTCCAGGCCTGTGTCAGATGGGGGGCTGTGTCTGGGTCCAGGCCTGTGTCAGATGGGGGGCTGTGTCTAGTCCAGGCCTGTGTCAGATGGGGGGCTGTGTCTGGGTCCAGGCCTGTGTCAGATGGGGGGCTGTGTCTGGTCCAGGCCTGTGTCAGATGGGGGGCTGTGTCTGGTCCAGGCCTGTGTCAGATGGGGGGCTGTGTCTGGGTCCAGGCCTGTGTCAGATGGGGGGCTGTGTCTGGTCCAGGCCTGTGTCAGCTGGGGGGCTGTGTCTGGCCTGGGATGATGGACGCCTCCCTTAACACCAGATAAAAGACACTCTGGAAACTTGGCACACACACACACACACACTTACACACACACACACACGTTCTTTGAGTAAAAACAAGGAGGAGAGGAACACTTGAAGGGTCAGAGAGCTTCTCCAGAGCTTCTCAGATCCTGGTTTGACTCTCAGCTGGGGCCTTTATCAGGGGCCTTTATTAGGGGCCTTTATCAGGGGCCTTTATCAGGGGCCTTTATCAGTCCTTTATCAGGGGCCTTTGGAAGGCTGTGCCATGCTGACATTAGGGGGTGGCTCCTGGTGGCTCCTGGTGGCTCCTGGTGGCCCCTGGTGGCCCCTGGTGGCCCCTGGTGTCTCCAGACAGAGCAGGGCGGTAACAACATGTCAGGGTCCATCTGGAATGTGACTCTCTGAGACCTGCACTTGTTTTCATGCCATGAATTCCACCTTTGTTTCAGAGCCAAAACTGAATAATTACAAAAGCAACAGAATCAATCTGAGACCAGCTGTCTGTGTGTGTATATCTGTGTGTGTGTGTGTATCTGTGTGTGTGTATCTGTGTGTGTATCTGTGTGTGTGTGTATCTGTGTGTGTGTGTGTGTGTGTGTGCGCGCGCTTGATGGTGTGTATCAATGAAAGACGTGCCTTCAAAGTGAATTTAAATATCACAGAGAGGGAGGCTGTGAATACGTTCTAAAGCATTGTCACACAAGGGCATACACACACACACACACACACACACACGCACACAGAAGAGACACACAGAAGAGACACACAGGCATGCACCCAACACACTATTGGGCATAAACGCACACACACGTCATTCAGCTGTGAGGCGTCCAGACAGCCTGGCTGTACCTGAGGGACTCAGCCATGCGGCGCAGGTCTTCATTCTGCTGCTTCAGCCTCTCCAGCTTGGCCAGGATCTTGGAGAGCTCTCTGCTGGAGCGCTCTGGGTGTTCACTGTCCCTCACCAGGTGTCCCCCGATGTAGAAGAGCAGAGTGCCCCAGGCCAGCAGCACCAGAGTGATCCAGCGCCATGAACCTGCCCAGGGCCGCATCCTTCACTCCCCACACCCACCCACCTTCGATCTGCCTGCCCCCCCCGCCCACACACACTCTGCCGTGCCCCCCCCACCCACACACACACACACACACTCTGCTGGCCCCGTCACAGCAGCAGCAGGGGCCGGTGGGGCATCTTCTCTGGCGATGCAGCAGGATACCAGACTCTGGTTCCTGTGTTCTCCACCGAGAGAGAGCAGCTCCAATCAGCACAGCAAGGTCTGACTTCCTGCAGGTCTAGCTGACTTCCTGTCTTGGCTTCTGTGGGGACAGAAAGAGAGAGAGGGTAAGAGTAGGTGACACACATGTGCTCATGGTGGAGGAGTGTTCAGAAATGTTCAGTGTTTAGAAGTGTTTAGGAGTATTCAGAGCTGTTCAGTGTTCAGGAGTGTTCAGGAGTGTTCAGGAGTGTTCAGTAGTGTTCAGGAGTGTTCAGGAGTGTTCAGGAGTGTTCAGTGTTCAGGAGTGTTCAGGAGTGTTCAGAGCTGTTGAGTGTTCAGGAGTGTTCAGAGCTGTTGAGTGTTCAGGAGTGTTCAGAGCTGTTGAGTGTTCAGGAGTGTTCAGAGCTGTTGAGTGTTCAGGAGTGTTCAGGAGTGTTCAGAGCTGTTCAGTGTTCAGGAGTGTTCAGGAGTGTTCAGGAGTGTTCAGGAGTGTTCAGAGCTGTTCAGTGTTCAGGAGTGTTCAGGAGTGTTCAGGAGTGTTCAGGAGTGTTCAGAGCTGTTCAGTGTTCAGGAGTGTTCAGGAGTGTTCAGGAGTGTTCAGGAGTGTTCAGGAGTGTTCAGAGCTGTTCAGGAGTGTTCAGGAGTGTTCAGGAGTGTTCAGAGCTGTTCAGTGTTCAGGAGTGTTCAGCAGTGTTCAGGAGTGTTCAGGAGTGTTCAGGAGTGTTCAGGAGTGTTCAGAGCTGTTCAGTGTTCAGGAGTGTTCAGCAGTGTTCAGGAGTGTTCAGAGCTGCAGTGTGTCCCTGGACCCAGAAAGAGACACAACAGCAGACGATGCAGAGTGGAGGTGAGTGAGCCAGCCCTGACACAAGTCCTTAGAAGACCATTGATTTATCAGCATGACACAGCAATTCTATTTCTATACTGAAGAGTCATCCTCACAGTGCTTCACACACACATCAGCCTGTTCTCCTTCTCACTTCCACATCCTGACACCAAACACACAGATGCAGAAAACGAAATCCCTCTTCACCATGTTCTCTGCCTCTTTCACACACACACACACACACACACACACAATAGCCAATGCACACAGATCCATGAGTAAGCTTGAAAACACACATTCTGTCAGTCTCGCTTAAGGACCTGCTGTGCCCGATGTCTAATGGATTCAGCCTGTGACAGCTGAATCCCCCAGAGCCCCCCCCCCCCCCCCCCCCCCCCCGTTTGGCTGTACAGCTGCTCCAGGCCCCTCCGTCTCCATGACGAAGGGCGACATTGTCAAGGTGATGCGGCGAGCTCAGTGGAGCAGGAGAGAGAATCCCTGTGTCATCACTTCCCTCGGGCCTACTGCAGAGAGACCAGGGAGGAGAGACCCAACACAAGAGGCTTCAAGGAGGATGGAGAACAGCTTGTGTGTGTGTGTGAGCGTGTGTGTGTGTGTCGCTTATTCTCCTGTATGTGCCGGCATGATCTGACATCCCTGAGTTTGTCTGTATGGAGGCTTCTGATGAAGTCATCCAATAGTTCCTCTACCTACAGTACATCAGAGAGCGGGGGAGAGAGAGGGGGGGAGAGAGAGAGAGGGAGGAGAGAGGGGGAGAGAGTGTGGGGAGAGACAGAAGCAGAGGTTCTTTTGGGGCTGGTGTGGCCACTCCTAAGTAGGTTAACTCCATCTAACCATGCAGCCTGCATGCTATGTAGGACACATGGAGGCTGTGTGTGTCTTCACTGGACCACTGGACCAGCACAGCTGAGCACACACACACACCAGTCCCAGTGGCCACATGCTCTGAAGGAAACAGGCATGAAAACCCCAGCCATGTCCAGGAGCCACCTGGGATTATACAGGCAGGCAACAGTGATGCTGAGTGGCTTTTATTATGAAAAATAAGAGCTGGAAGCAGAGCCCAGGGTGTGTTCGTAGCTGTGTGTTAACAGGGTGTGTTCGTAGCTGTGTGTTAACAGGGTGTGTTTGTAGCTGTGTGTTAACACAGTGTGTTTGTAGCTGTGTGTTAACACAGTGTGTTTGTAGCTGTGTGTTAACACAGTGTGTTTGTAGCTGTGTGTTAACACAGTGTGTTTGTAGCTGTGTGTTAACACAGTGTGTTTGTAGCTGTGTGTTAACACAGTGTGTTTGTAGCTGTGTGTTAACAGGGTGTGTTTGTAGCTGTGTGTTAACACAGTGTGTTTGTAGCTGTGTGTTAACACAGTGTGTTTGTAGCTGTGTGTTAACACAGTGTGTTTGTAGCTGTGTGTTAACACAGTGTGTTTGTAGCTGTGTGTTAACACAGTGTGTTTGTAGCTGTGTGTTGTTACTGTCTCCACTTTACACCATATATAAACAGCTATCATCCACAAAATGACGTACATAACAGGTTTAATGCTTTGCTGGCTCATTGGACCTCTTGACTTGAATCCCTTCATATCAAACTGATATGAGAACCTGCCCCTCCGATCCTGTTCAGTTTAATAGAGTTAAAAAGCTCTGAAAGGTGCAGAGGGTTCTGGGGACACACTGATAAACTGAACCACAATGACAGTGGGACTCAGGAACCACACTGATGTCAGAGGAGAGTCCTAATGAAATATATCCTCACTCTCATCTTTCTCAGACGATGTGTTTGTGCAATGCCTGTTCTGTCTGACAACAGGTCCTTTCCTCACACCCCTGCATCTAACTGAGAGGTGTGGAATCTAAATAAAGAACGGAAATTATAATAATGTTAGATATAAAAAACTATCATGTGAGAGCAGAAAGACTGAAGTGGCGGTTTTGCTGAGCGGTGAAATTCCAGACAGCTGACTGGTTTACAGATGGTCTTCTTCTCATTCCCCCCAAAAAGACAAAGTGGACTGAGAGAGAAACCTGAACAGTTTAAATGAAACATGTGATGAGTCCTTTCACACTGTGACTACAGAGGAATAAAGAAGCAGCTTCCTCAGGTCTCCTGGCTGTGCTGACGGCTGCTGATTCTGCAGCTGGAACTCTGTGATCTTCTGGCTGTCAAGGTGACTTTGGGGAAACCTGCTCATAAAGACCTGGAATCCTTGTCTTCACTACATGCCATGAAACTGTCTGGAGACTCCTGCTGCTATGCTGACAGTCTATGTTTTTATCATGAACCTAAAGCACCTTAGAAATAGATACCTTTCACTAAGTTAGCATCACCAAGCCATCTGCACAGGATTAACTCCCCTGCTGAATAATGCATTGTGCTAAGCTAAGGAGGATTGTTTTTACACAGAGGACAGCTGGGTGTGTTATGTGAGTCCAGGAGTGTGTGGCTGTATCCCAGCATGCACCACTCAGAGAGGCATGTCTGACTCCAGACTAAAGACTGGCCAGGGGGAAACATGTCACCAACACAATGACAAGAAGGAAGTTGAACATCTGGGGTTGACCGAAGCATGTCAGATAACACTAACTTACTAACATCTGCAATCGTCTGATTAATTCCCAAGGATGTGTAATGTGTCTCTCTGTGGTGCCTGTGGGCAGGGTGTGTGTGTGTGTGGACAGGGTGTGTGTGTGTGTGTGTGTGTGTGTGTGTTTGGGAGTCCTCTAGCTTGGCCTGCCATGCATGGCTGCACAGACAGAAGTGGGCTGAATATTTCATGAGGTGCTGTTTACCTCCAAACATGTCCATGCTGACTGCACTGGAGTCCATTAACTTAAATGGTCGCGAAAAACAGACAAGAAAGATGAGGAGGCAGATCAAGTGAGAGAGACACACACACAGAGAGAGAGAGACGGAGAGAGAAACAGAGAGAGAGGGGGGGAGAGAGAAACAGAGAGAGAGACAGAGAGAGAGACGGAGAGAGAAACAGAGAGAGAGACAGAGAGAGAAAGAAGGAGAGAGAAACAGAGAGAGAGACAGAGAGAGAAAGAAGGAGAGAGAAACAGAGAGAGAGACAGAGAGAGAAAGAAGGAGAGAGAAACAGAGAGAGAGAGAGAGAGAGAGAGAGAGAGGGGGGGAGAGAGAGAAAGAATAAAAGAACAGAGTTCTCGGTCCTGAGATGATTAAATGACAACACAGTTTCTAGTAACTGGATATTGTAGTTCTCAGGTTTCTTTCTCCCAGGTGTTTCCCAGGTGTTTCCCAGGTGTTTCCCAGGTGTTTCCCAGGTGTTGGAGCGCTGAGTGCTGAGTTGGGTTTCGCTTCATTACAACCTCAGGACTAACTTTAGTAAAAGTGGCAAAAGGCAAAGATCCAGCCAAGTGTTCACAAACTGCCTGTATGTGTTTGGCTCTTAGTAACAGAGTTAAGCACATCAGCATCTCCCTCAAGGTCATCTCTGTGGAGAATTTGCTGACAGAATACACACACACACACGAGCACACACACACACACACACAAGCACACACACACACAAACCCTGCTGCCACAGTGGAGGGGGGGGGGGAGTAGAGGTGTGAGTGTGTTTGTGCAAACAGGGCTTTAATTAGGACAAAAGGACACGTAATTAGCAGTAAAACGATCCAATTATTCTCCTGTTTCATTACCTTTTATGTCCAAATAAAAGCAGAGCTTGGTGTGAAGCCCACCTGCCAGGCTAGTGCTGGTCTAAGACCCCCCCTGACCTGGAGGCTGATGGAACACTGATACCTGTTGTCTTTGGGTGTGATGGGACTGGAGGAGTCTGGCTAAGTAACCAGGTCCACTGTGAAGATGAGAGTCTAAACTGTTCACTAACTGTTGTGTGGACATTTACACTGTCCAGAGCCCTGGTCTACTACCCACTCTACACTGCACATGCACACACTCCCGTAAACATACTAACAGTATGCACACTTGGACATACAACCATATCTACACATGTGATGTTTCTCTCCCTTCCACGTCCTGTTCCTCATAAAGAGTCTAGTGACAGCTGCGCTTTAGCGGGCCGGGGGTCAGACCGGGGGTCAGACCGGGGGTCGTGGTTAGGGTTAGGGTTAGGGTGGTCAGACTGGAATCAGGACAGGAGGACGGAGTGGCTCTGTGGGGGGCACAGCAGGGGGCACCTCCCTCAAACACAGTCCTGCCTCATTCCCTACAAAAGAGTAGGCAACATGAAGCTGAATAAAGGGAGCGAGCAGAGGATGCGAGTGGTGCTAGTTAGCAGGAGCCACAGAGGAGACTGAGACGGTGCCTCAGATCACTGAATCCCAATAACAGCATGACTGATGAGAGTAGGGGGCTCTGCTGTCTCCAATGCAATAAGTTCTGTTTCCAGTGCAGTAAATCTCCTCCTCCATTCACTAACATCATGTGTCTTCACAGCCTGGATCTAAAGGCCGGTGGAGACTCTCATCGCCCGGCAGAGTAGACGGCTTGAGCCGTCCTCTAGGTCAGTGTTGGGGAGAACTGAGTGGAGAGGGGAGGGCCTCTCATCAACCACAGGAGGATGGGGCAGAACAGCATGGACGCAGAAAATGGTGTTGAGCAGGACAGGAAGAAATAAATGAAAGAAGAACAGGGCACGTGATCCAGAGGGACAAGAGAAAGAGAGAGAACAAGGAGCAGAGGGAGGAAGGGAGACTTTCTGAGAGATGGGGAGAGACAGAGAGGAGTGAGAAAAACAGAGAGAGAGAAAGTGTAGCCTGAGGGATGGAAGTTCTGACTAAAGCAACTGCCCTCCTGTCAGTCACCACTGCCCTCCAGTCTGCCAGAGCAGCTTCAAGGTCACCCATCACCATACTGCTGGATATTTCTGCAGCGTTTGATACCGTTAACCACCAGATTCTGGTCCTCAGACTCTCTGAGATGGGCATCACTGGCACTTCAGTGGATCACATCCTACCTGTCAGGAAGATCTTACCCGGTCTCCTGGAGAGGCCAAGTACCTGCGCCAGCTCTTCACTGGTGTCCCACAGGGCTCTTACCTTGGACCTCTCCTATTCTCCCTGTACACCACCTCACTTGGTTCAATCATCTCCTCCCATGGCTTCTCCTATCAGTGCTACGCTGACAACACACAGCTATATCTGTCGTTCCCCCTGACCAATCCGGGGATCCCAGCTAGGATCAAGGCCTGCCTCACAGACATCTCGGCCTGGATGACCAGACACCACCTACAGCTGAACCTCGTCAAAACAGAACTTCTCATCATCCCGGCCAAACTGTCCATCTCCCACAATCTCTCCATCACTCTGGGATCCGCAACAGTGACCCCTTCATCCTCTGCCAGGGGGTTACCCTGGGTGACGAGCTCTCCCTCACAGCACACATTTCTGCAGTCACCTGGTCAACATCCAGAACATCAGAAGATACCTGTCTGAACATCCCACCTAGCTGCTGGGCCAAACACCTGCAATGTTCATGGACTATCTGGTTGTATGATCAGTGACCTACGCTCTTTTGTAAAGCTCTCTCTGTCTCTAGTGTCTGCTAAATGAATAAATGTAAAATGTAATATAAATATACAGCAGGACAGCTCTATAAACAGCACTAATCTGGTGCTACAGCCCTTTCAGTTCTCTCTGCTACATTAGTCCTCTCTCCCACTGCCTTGCTCAACCTTGTCCTCACTTGCTATTAACTGCTACCAGCCGTATGCTGTCCTCTCCTCACCCCACCATCCACAGTTCTCCTGTTTTGTCCCGTGTTCCAGCCATGTGTGTCCCTCCTCCCCCTCCTCCCCCTCCTCCCCCTCCTCTCCTCTCAGAACACTTGATGAGAAACACTAACCAGCCTTTCAGTCCATGTTTGCTGCTGCAAGTCGACCCTCCATGCCTCCCTTGACTTCCCCCTTGACTCACCCCCCCCCCACCCCCCTCTTGCATGCTTCTCTCTCCTCTCTAAGGCTTTTCATTCTATCAGCTTCCGCTTGGATGGCCTTTCCACTTGCGTTTCATGTTAGTCAACCATTAGTCTCCAGTAAACTCCTGCCTGTGGTTCCAAAAGTACAAGCTGGCATGGAGTGCCTTCCTCTTCTGTTGCTTCTGCAGATCTGTACAGTTTACTGTAAACTCCTTCAGCTGATTCTGATTGGGTTGAATTGGATGGCTTGCAGTGTTTGTTCAGCTGGGAGGTCATAAGGATCCTGATTCTTCTGTAAACAGATGATAGGATGTTGTTCTTACACTGCGTCCCCCCAGAGAACTGAAGCAGTAACTCCAACAGCCCCATCTCCTCTCCAGGACGGCCTCTTCCAAACACCAGCAGCCCATCTCCCCTGACCCCCCCCACCCCCACTCCTCAGTCCCAGAGCCTGACACTAAATGGGGCTCTAATCTGATTAACCAGTTAAAGGACATGATTCAGACTGTGCCAGACTGATCTGAATAGGAACAATAAGAAGAACAATGCAATCTCATCTTTGAAGAAACCCTCTTATAATAGGCAGATCCCTTTGACCTCTGACCCCAGCCGCAAATGGCTGCTAGGACCTCCAGTTTGCTTGGGCCTGCGAGGAGAGAGCAGACTGAATATTCAGACTGCCAGAGGGACATGCTGCTTGGGCTTAACACTTCCTCTAGGGTCAGCAAAGACACGAGCCAGAGAGATGAAATATAATGACTGAGGAGAGGAATATCAGGTGTCTCCTTCTAGGTCGAGTCAACCTCTGTTAGGATTTCCTCATTCAATCAGGATTTTCCCTCATCAATGAGCTGCTGGGTTAGAAGTGGGCATCAAGCTGCCATGGTTCTTCTGGGAGCTGATTGACTGACATGTATTGTGAAGCGGTGAATATGCATATCCCCTGCAGGAGTGACACATGTCAAGTGAAGGACGTCCATGTGATTGATGGAATCTATTTATAAGACTCTTTCCTTGCAGGATTCTGGATTCTGACAGGACCACACAAGCGTAACGCACAACATGACTGCTATACTAACAGACACACACACACACACACCATAAAAATACACGTACCAGCAAGAACATCCACAGCTGTCTCACACATATAAACACACACACACATTCAGAGCATAAATACTCCCGAAGGGGCTTGTGCAGCACTAAACTGTCTGCCTGCCCAGGAAATGAACACAGATGCTGAAACCCAAGTCAAGTCTACTCATCATTATAGTTAAGGTCCAACTTTTCACCATTCAGCTGCAGAAATGATGCAGTGGTAGTGGGAGAGGAAAGTCTGATGAGTTCTACTGTTGGTACATAAATATCATGAATCCAATCAATAATGTACTGCTGTCATGCTCAACTGGAGTCAGTGGAGTGAGTCCTGAGTGTTGGGATACCTGGGACTGTGCTAAGGAGAGAGGGGAGAGGGGGGAGGGGAGAGAGGGAGAGAGGGGAGACAGCAGAGGGGAGCTGGGAGAGAGGGGAGAGGGGAGGGAGAAGAGAAGAGAGCAGAATCGATGCCAGCAGGCAGGTGTGTGGGAGGATAGTTGTCAGAGACAGCAGTGTGTGACACAGTGTCTGGGGCCCGTAGCTGAGGTGAGACAGACACCCCATAATACCCTACACCAACCCCACATTTCCCAGCAACCAGGCAAGCTGACAAATGAGTCATTTTATGTTATTGCTGCAACATAATGTTGACGGTTGCCCTGGCTCAGATATGAGTTATTGATCTAGATGTGTGTGTCATGCACACAGTAAGCAGATATTATTATTAGTAGTAGTAATAATGCCACTCTGTCACCTCCTTGGGGGGTGATGGGGGAGAGTCTCTCTCCTCAGACTAACTATCAGTGGGGGGGAGGGGGGTGGTGGGGGAGGGTCTCTCTCCTCAGACTAACTATCAGAAGGGGGGGGGGTGGCTGGAGGGGGGAGGGTCGCTCTCCTCAGACTAACTATCAGAAGGGGGGGGTGGCTGGAGGGGGGAGGGTCGCTCTCCTCAGACTAACTATCAGAAGGGGGGGGTGGCTGGAGGGGGGAGGGTCGCTCTCCTCAGACTAACTATCAGAAGGGGGGGGTGGAGGGGGGAGGGTCTGGGGGGCCTTGTGGGCTCCTGCCACTGTGTGGAACTGCCTCATTAAAACTCTGCTGGAGGAAACAAGTGGATGTTCTGGCTGTTCCTTTCAACTAGTGCATGTATGTCAGAGTCCACATTAGAATGGGAGGTTTGTCCATCAAATGCTGCTGTGATGTGCTGCTGGGATGTGGTTTAGGAAAGCTGTGATGTGCTGTTGGGATGTGGTTTAGAAGAGATGTGATGTGCTGTTGGGATGTGGTTTAGGAGAGATGTGATGTGCTGTTGGGATGTGGTTTAGGAGAGATGTGATGTGCTGTTGGGATGTGGTTTAGGAGAGATGTGATGAGCTGTTGGGATGTGGTTTAGAAGAGCTGTGATGTGCTGTTGGGATGTGGTTTAGAAGAGATGTGATGTGCTGCTGGGATGTGGTTTAGGAGAGATGTGATGTGCTGTTGGGATGTGGTTTAGAAGAGATGTGATGTGCTGCTGGGATGTGGTTTAGGAGAGATGTGATGTGCTGCTGGGATGTGGTTTAGGAGAGCTGTGATATGCTGTTGGGATGTGGTTTAGGAGAGCTGTGATGTGCTGCTGGGATGTGCTGTTGCGATGTGGTTTAGAAGAGCTGTGATGTGCTGTTGGGATGTGGTTTAGAAGAGATGTGATGTGCTGCTGGGATGTGGTTTAGGAGAGCTGTGATGTGCTGCTGGGATGTGGTTTAGGAGAGATGTGATGTGCTGTTGGGATGTGGTTTAGAAGAGATGTGATGTGCTGCTGGGATGTGGTTTAGGAGAGATGTGATGTGCTGCTGGGATGTGGTTTAGGAGAGCTGTGATATGCTGTTGGGATGTGGTTTAGGAGAGCTGTGATGTGCTGTTGGGATGTGGTTTAGAAGAGATGTGATGTGCTGCTGGGATGTGGTTTAGGAGAGATGTGATGTGCTGTTGGGATGTGGTTTAGGAGAGATGTGATGAGCTGTTGGGATGTGGTTTAGGAGAGATGTGATGTGCTGTTGGGATGTGGTTTAGGAGAGATGTGATGTGCTGTTGGGATGTGGTTTAGAAGAGCTGTGATGTGCTGTTGGGATGTGGTTTAGAAGAGATGTGATGTGCTGCTGGGATGTGGTTTAGGAGAGATGTGATGTGCTGTTGGGATGTGGTTTAGAAGAGATGTGATGTGCTGCTGGGATGTGGTTTAGGAGAGATGTGATGTGCTGCTGGGATGTGGTTTAGGAGAGATGTGATGTGCTGTTGGGATGTGGTTTAGGAGAGCTGTGATATGCTGTTGGGATGTGGTTTAGGAGAGCTGTGATGTGCTGTTGGGATGTGGTTTAGAAGAGATGTGATGTGCTGTTGGGATGTGGTTTAGGAGAGATGTGATGTGCTGTTGGGATGTGGTTTAGGAGAGCTGTGATGTGCTGCTGGGATGTGGTTTAGGAGAGATGTGATGAGCTGTTGGGATGTGGTTTAGGAGAGATGTGATGAGCTGTTGGGATGTGGTTTAGGAGAGATGTGATGTGCTGTTGGGATGTGGTTTAGAAGAGATGTGATGTGCTGTTGGGATGTGGTTTAGGAGAGATGTGATGTGCTGTTGGGATGTGGTTTAGGAGAGATGTGATGAGCTGTTGGGATGTGGTTTAGAAGAGATGTGATGTGCTGCTGGGATGTGGTTTAGGAGAGATGTGATGTGCTGTTGGGATGTGGTTTAGAAGAGCTGTGATGTGCTGTTGGGATGTGGTTTAGGAGAGATGTGATGTGCTGTTGGGATGTGGTTTAGGAGAGATGTGATGTGCTGTTGGGATGTGGTTTAGGAGAGCTTTGATGTGCTGTTGGGATGTGGTTTAGGAGAGCTGTGATGTGCTGTTGGGATGTGGTTTAGGAGAGCTGTGATGTGCTGTTGGGATGTGGTTTAGGAGAGCTGTGATGTGCTGTTGGGATGTGGTTTAGGAGAGATGTGATGTGCTGTTGGGATGTGGTTTAGAAGAGATGTGATGTGCTGCTGGGATGTGGTTTAGGAGAGATGTGATGTGCTGTTGGGATGTGGTTTAGAAGAGATGTGATGTGCTGCTGGGATGTGGTTTAGGAGAGCTGTGATGTGCTGTTGGGATGTGGTTTAGGAGAGATGTGATGTGCTGCTGGGATGTGGTTTAGACACACAGAGACACACAGAGAAGACTTAACAGCAGAAAATTGCAGCCCTGAAATGTTCATGTTCTAAAGATTTTGTGCCCCACGATTATAAATATCCCAAAACAAATCTGGTGCGGCTAATCAGTCTGGAAAGGTGAAGAAGTCCTGTGTTCAAGTCAACCCAGATGCTTAACAAGGAACTTCTAGAGCATCTGGAAATGAGTTTGTCAGAAATACCAGAAATGTTTTTCTACTAAGGTGGTCAGTGTTGAACATAGAGGGATGTGTTCTCATTTGTTATGACTGTGTTATTGTTGAGTCCAATATACAAAATCTTTACTAACCATTTTAAAGGGAACAGCTGTTTAAATTGTTTACAGTACCAACTAGAAAGCAGTTGGTCAAATAGAAATGTTTTCTGTCTAATGTAAATGTTTTTATTTGAAAGAACTGGGGAGAATGACTGAATACAGCATCTTCAGCAGAGCTGTGATGATCCTATCTAAACTGGCCATTCACAAAATATAACATTGATATCAATCCACCTCCAATAGAAACCATCTGTCACATTTGTGTGTCAGTTCGATTCAGAGGACGTGTGGGTCCCCTCATCCAGCCCCCCCCCCCCCCTCCCCCCCCCCACCCCCCCCCCCACCCATTCACTTTACCTGAAGGTTCCTGTTGAATGTTAACAACTGTTGCCTAGCAACAAAATATTCACCCTGCTGAAATGCATTCCATTTTCCCCTTTCACATTTAGTGCAGGAATTCCAAGTTTAAGAATCCCAGAAGGGCTAAAGTAAGTGTGCAATATTTAATTAAACATTCAACAATGTTGTAAATGTATACTTATATATATATCATACCACAGCATAGCATTATGTTAACAGTTTGTTATGTTACTCTGCATCTGTCAGATTATTCTGTCCACAGATGTGTTTGTCTTGCTTAAGCAGAGTAAGCAGTCCAGCCTCTCACACTGTTTGTCTTGTTTCAGCCACACAGCAGCCAGGAGAGTCAATACACACGAGCCAGTGTCATCCAGTAGAGGAGAGGCCAGCATGGCACCACTAGACACCCACAGAACCAGTAGAGGAGAGGCCAGCATGGCACCACTAGACACCCACAGAACCAGTAGAGGAGAGGCCAGCATGGCACCACTAGACACCCACAGAACCAGTAGAGGAGAGGCCAGCATGGCACCACTAGACACCCACAGAACCAGTAGAGGAGAGGCCAGCATGGCACCACTAGACACCCACAGGACCAGCAGAGGAGAGGCCAGCATGGCACCACTAGACACCCAGAGAACCAGCAGAGGAGAGGCCAGCATGGCACCACTAGACACCCACAGAACCAGTAGAGGAGAGGCCAGCATGGCACCACTAGACACCCACAGAACCAGCAGAGGAGAGGCCAGCATGGCACCACTAGACACCCAGAGAACCAGCAGAGGAGAGGCCAGCATGGCACCACTAGACACCCAGAGAACCAGCAGAGGAGAGGCCAGCATGGCACCACTAGACACCCAGAGAACCAGCAGAGGAGAGGCCAGCATGGCACCACTAGACACCCAGAAGACACAGGCATCATCTTAACCATGTGACCAGGTATGGTGTTGTACCACCACAGCAACACAATGTCTTACCTCTCTGTGACAACATACAGTTAACTGCCTCCTTACCTAAGATGCAAAATGTACTTGACTGTTACGATTACTCATAATGTAACATTTAGCTGAAATATTCCACACATGGCTTTCTGTCATATATTTGAATGTTAAGATGAGAGTTGCACTGCTTAGACTGACTGAGAACAGTTTGTAAACCAAATAGGCACTCCATTTCTCTCTCTCTCTCTCCTCCCCACTCCATCTCTCTCTCCTCCCCACTCCATCTCTTTCTCTCTCTCCTCCCCACTCCATCTCTTTCTCTCTCTCCTCCCCACTCCATCTCTTTCTCCTTGTCTGTCCCTCTCTCTCCTCTCCCCTCCTCTCTCTCTCTCTCAGGAGCTCCTGAGGCCGTCAGATCCCACTCTCAGCAGGGGCTGACTGGAGCAAATGGATGGACAGACGTGGGAGTGTGGGTGGAAGGCCATCGACTGTGTGTGTGTCTATGTGTCTGTGTGTGGAGTGTGTGTGGAGTGTGTGGTGAGTGTGAGTGGAGTGTGTGTGGAATGTGTGTGGAGTGTGTGTGTGTTGAGTGTGTGGAGTGTGTGTGGAGTGTGTGTGTGTTGAGTGTGTGGAGTGTGTGTGGAGTGTGTGTGTGTTGAGTGTGTGTGGAGTGTGTGTGTGTTGAGTGTGTGGAGTGTGTGTGAGTGTGTGTCAGTGCCACCCCTAATTCGACTCAATTTAGCTTTAATGAACAGCAGCCATCACAGTCACTCTTCTCTGAAGGGTTCTACCCCCGTCAGTCTTGGTGACTGATCAGCCAAATGGTTCTCTACGCCTGAAGAAGGTGTGTGTGTGTGTGTGTGTGTGTATTTGTAAGTTTCAAAGGGTTGGTTTGTTTGAAGCGAAGCTTGATTTCCACCCTGAAGAAACGCCCCAAAAGAATAATGCTGATGAGATGCGTTTTTCTGAGAAGACAAATAATTTAACCTTTGGAAATGACAGTATACACGCAAAGAAGGAGAAATAAAATCTTCTTCCATGTAAAAATAAGATAATCTAATCTTGTGCGAAAAAGAAAAAAAACATAACTGTCATAGTGAGAAATGTGTCCCTCTTTGATGATGTCATGACATTTGAGGAGTGATGGACAGGTCGATGGTATGATGGACGTCAGATGGCGTCAGGCAGACACAGCATCAGCCTGGATACAACACTACTCAGATAGGATGACTCACACCAAGTGAGAGACAGGGAGAAGGAGAGAGGATGGATGGACAGAACAGAGGGAAGATGAACAGAGAGGGAGGTAAAGGTAGAGAGGATAGTGGATGAACAGAGGAAGATAGGGAGGTAAAGGTAGAGAGGATAGTGGATGATGGGATGAAGAGAGGGAATCAGTCATGCTGAGCACGGAGGGGGAATAACCAGAGAACCACAGAGGGGGAATAACCAGAGAACCACAGAGGGGGAATAACCAGAGAACCACAGAGGGGGAATAACCAGAGAACCACAGAGGGGGAATAACCAGAGAACCACAGAGGGGGAATAACCAGAGAACCACAGAGGGGGAATAACCAGAGAACCACAGAGGGGGAATAACCAGAGAACCACAGAGAAAAGGAATAACCAGAGAAAAGGAACACCGGAAAAGAAAAGAGAAAATAAGGATGAAAAGAATGAATAACCAACACTGAAAAGGATGAGAGGAAGACAATGGGAGGAGGAGAGAGGGGGGGGTAGAGGAGGGGGGTAGAGGAAATCTGCAGAGATGGGTGGGTTATAGATGGAGATGGGTGGGTTATAGATGGAGATGGGTGGGTTATAGATGGAGATGGGTGGGTTATAGATGGAGATGGGTGGGTTATAGATGGAGATGGGTGGGTTATAGGTGGAGATGGGTGGGTATAGATGGAGATGGGTGGGTTATAGATGGAGATGGGTGGGTTATAGATGGAGATGGGTGGGTTATAGATGGAGATGGGTGGGTTATAGATGGAGATGGGTGGGTTATAGATGGAGATGGGTGGGTTATAGATGGAGATGGGTGGGTTATAGATGGAGATGGGTGGGTTATAGATGGAGATGGGTGGGTTATAGATGGAGATGGGTGGGTTATAGATGGAGATGGGTGGGTTATAGGTGGAGATGGGTGGGTATAGATGGAGATGGGTGGGTTATAGATGGAGATGGGTGGGTTATAGATGGAGATGGGTGGGTTATAGATGGAGATGGGTGGGTTATAGATGGAGATGGGTGGGTTATAGATGGAGATGGGTGGGTTATAGATGGAGATGGGTGGGTTATAGATGGAGATGGGTGGGTTATAGATGGAGATGGGTGGGTTATAGATGGAGATGGGTGGGTTATAGGTGGAGATGGGTGGGTATAGATGGAGATGGGTGGGTTATAGATGGAGATGGGTGGGTTATAGATGGAGATGGGTGGGTATAGATGGAGATGGGTGGGTTATAGATGGAGATGGGTGGGTTATAGATGGAGTTCTAACAGTGAGGCCATCTGGAAGGTCTGTGACAGTGAAAAGGCTTATAGGGAGAGCTGTCTGCCACCTCACACACACTCAAGACGGTGGCCAAGAACTGTGTGTGTGTGAATATGTGTGTGTGTGTGTGTGTGTGAATGTGTTTGTGTGTGAATATGTGTATGTGTGTGAATATGAGTGTGTGTGAATGCGTGTTTGTGTATGTGTGTGTGTGTGTGTGTGTGTGAATGTATGTGTGTCATCTGTGAGTTTATGACAGAGAAAGAGGATTGGAAAACAAATGAACAATCCCAGTCCAGTTCAGACTGATCAACAGACAGAGTGTTAGATCCCAGAGAGTGGAGCTGTCCCCTCCATAGTGAGGGTGTAGAGGGCAGCTACACCTCAGACAGCTGCATCTTCCCCCCTCAGCTGACCTCAGCTCCAGGCTCCACCAGGTCAGGGACTCTCACAGGGGCTTCTTAGGCTAAATCCTGAGTCAAGAGGGGCTCAGCCTGGGGTGAGGGAAGGTCTCCTGTCTGATCTGGGACCTTGTGTTGAATGTACACTCACTGACACACACACAAACACACACACTGACACACACACTCACTCACTGACACACATACACACTCACTGACACACACACTCACTCACTGACACACACACACTCACTGACACACACACAAACACACTGACACACACACTCACTCACTGACACACACATACTCACGCACACACACACACACTCACTGAAGTGCAGTCCTGGATGGGATACACAATTCAGTACCCAAGAACACATCCTCACAATGTCCAGTTTTGGTTAGTTTAATATCCATTTGGGAATACAGTCACACAGACACATACATACACACAAACACATACACACACACACACACACACACACATAGACATACACACACACACACACACATATACACAGAAACACTGATTTATTTTTCTATCCGAGTGAGAGCCGACCATTTACTGCACAGATAGTGTAATCTCTAACCCTTAAACCCCCTGGAGAGAAGACCATGAAGTACGGGAGGTCAGTCTGAACACAGCAGAATATACAGTGTTTGCTGTGTAGCATGGCTGGAAACATGACCCAGATGTATCCAAGCAGAGCCTGCAAGCCAGAGGACACCTTCACTCATTCCGAGTCCCCACAGCACTGCACTGCACTACCAGCAATATGGAACTACAAATCTCTGTGACTTCTCCAACAATGAAAGTCTGATAAATGAGCAGGTCAGAAAGAGGGTCAAAACCCCATGAAGTTATTCTGACAGCTGTGATCCATGGCTGAGCCTGGCTGGACTGTTGGGTGTCGGCAGGGAGGAAGCAAAGAAGAAGAAAAATGCCCCGACAGGAAGTGTAAAACAAAACAAAATGTTTTCTTCTGGAGGATGAAAGCAGTGATAACTGAAGTGATAACAGATGACGAGTATGAAGGAGGGGAACCAGGAGGAACCAAGAGAGAACAGGAGGAACCAAGAGAGAACAGGAGGGACCAAGAGAGAACAGGAGGGACCAGCAGGAAACCAGGAGGGAACCAGGAGGGGAACCAGGAGGGACCAGCAGGGAACCAGCAGGGAACCAGGAGGGGAACCAGGAGGGGAACCAGGAGGGACCAGCAGGGAACCAGCAGGGAACCAGGAGGGGAACCAGGAGGGGAACCAGGAGGGGAACCAGGAGGAACCAAGAGAGAACAGGAGGAACCAAGAGGGAACAGGAGGGAACCAGGAGGGGAACCAGGAGGGAACAGGAGGGAACCAGGAGGGACGCACCCTCCCACACTACAGGAACCAGGAGGGACACACCCTCCCACACTACAGGAACCAGGAGGGACCAGGAGGGAACCAGGAGGGGAACCAGGAGGGAACAGGAGGGACCAGGAGTGACCAGGAGGGAACCAGGAGGGAACAGGAGGGAACCAGGAGGGGAACCAGGAGGGACACACCCCCCCACACTACAGGAACCAGGAGGGACACACCCTCCCACACTACAGGAACCAGGAGGGACCAGGAGGGGAACCAGGAGGGACACACCCTCCCACACTACAGGAACCAGGAGGGACCAGGAGGGGAACCAGGAGGGACGCACCCTCCCACACTACAGGGCAGCTGTGATGAGGTAGAGATACATAGAGCGAGATGCTAGGGTACACAGAGAGAAACAAACAGGAATACAGAGAGATTTTAAAGCTGAAGAGAAAATGGGAGCGACTGAGGGGTTAATGAGGGGTTAATCCCCACTTCCTTAATGATCTGCTGCTTAGTGGAGGGAGAGAGAGAGCAGGAGGAGATTCAATAGCTAGACACCAAAACCTTTGTTTAAGGGAACAGTTCATTTACCAGATGGCTAATAGCTTGGTGAATGTGATGAGTTAATAACTCTCCAGGAATTAGATCAATCATCTCATTGTCATCTGACTGGAGAGCAGGAGCTATTGAGGTGTGTGTGTGTGTGTGTGTCTCTGTGTGTGTGTGTGTGTGTGTGTGTGTGGCTGTAGTACATCAGCCTAGCAGGAAGAGCCATGTGTCCTCCTACAACCACAGGTGTTGTGTTTAGGGTCCTGCATATCCCCTTCCTCAGTTTCACACATGTACTGTACACATACACTCACTTTACACCAGTTTCCAACAATATATATATTGTGTGAATATTATTGCACGAGTGCACATGAATATCTGCCATCTATCAGAGCTATCATGGTTCATATGAGCTGTTCTTTCCACAGAGCCTGGATCTCCCAGTTCAGGATCCAGCACCCATCAGACAGCAGGGACATGAGCTAGATAATGTGCCTACTAACACTCCTCCACCTCTCAGCTCAATAAACACTAACACACGATAAACAGTAACAGCAGACATCCACAAGTATTTCTATAACACAAACAAACACGCCCTACATTCACACACACATCGATGACTAATGTTCCTTTTTTGAGCATCCTCAGATTATCGTGCAAAGAAAGTTTCTGTGGGCCTGGCCGACATCAGGCCTCACCTGAGGGGGGAGGGGGGGGCAGGGTCTGTGGGCCTGGCCGACATCAGGCCTCACCTGAGGGGGGAGGGGGGAGGGGGGGGGGGCAGGGTCTGTGGGAAGTGGCAAGTGTTGGCATGGCTATCAGGCCAGCAGGCACTGGTGAGCAAACTAGCCATGATTCTAATCCCAGTTAAGACAAAACCTGCAGGAGAGCAGAGGAGCTGATCCAGCACAGAGGAGCTGATCCAGCACAGAGGAGCTCACAGAGGAGCTGATCCAGCACAGAGGAGCTGATCCAGCACAGAGGAGCTGCTCCAGCACAGAGGAGCTGCTCCAGCACAGAGGAGCTGCTCCAGCACAGAGGAGCTGCTCCAGCACAGAGGAGCTGATTCAGCACAGAGGAGCTGATTCAGCACAGAGGAGCTGATCCAGCACAGAGGAGCTGATCCAGCACAGAGGAGCTGCTCCAGCACAGAGGAGCTGATCCAGCACAGAGGAGCTGCTCCAGCACAGAGGAGCTGCTCCAGCACAGAGGAGCTGCTCCAGCACAGAGGAGCTGATCCAGCACAGAGGAGCTGAGGAATTAAAGAAAAGCCTCTTCTCTGTTGTTATGTTAATCCACAAGACAATGATTATCTGCGGGGGCAACGCTACCATGCCGATAAACATTGCTCAAGAGCAACTCAATTTACCGTTCCAGGGATCACCAGGGCAAAGCAAGAGCAAGGGGGAGGAGAGTTGACTGGGGTTTCGTGGGGGGAGGGGTGGGGGGGTCAAAGCATTTGTTATTCCAGCAAAGTAGAGGGCTGCAACAGGGGACAGAGTTAACAGGAGACAGGGGCACCTTTGCCCGGGGTAGGCAAACTGTCAGTCCTGTGTGAGCTGACCTGCAGCTTGCTGTGAGCAGCGTTTAAATAATGAACAGGTAATTAGGTGTCAAGTGCTTTAGAAGAGCATCATCCTGCAGCAACCAGGGCACCTCTCATTTGTTCTCCATGCTCATTCCATAATAATAAACTGTGGCTGCTAAAGTGTTTATTTGAAAAGTTTCCCATCAGTCGTTGAAGCTGTCAGACTCAGACAGGCTGCTGCTCATGGAGGGTTTCATCTGGAGAAACATCAAGTTCTGGAGGAAGACCTGCATTCACCTGCCCTCACCTACCCAGAACACTGCACTCACCTGCCCTCACCTACCCAGAACACTGCCCTCACCTACCCAGAACACTGCCCTCACCTACCCAGAACACTGCCCTCACCTACCCAGAACACTGCACTCACCTACCCAGAACACTGCCCTCACCTACCCAGAATACTGCCCTCACCTACCCAGAACACTGCCCTCACCTACCCAGAACACTGCACTCACCTACCCAGAACACTGCCCTCACCTACCCAGAACACTGCCCTCACCTACCCAGAACACTGCACTCACCTACCCAGAACACTGCCCTCACCTACCCAGAACACTGCACTCACCTACCCAGAACACTGCCCTCACCTACCCAGAACACTGCACTCACCTGCCCTCACCTACCAGAACACTGCACTCACCTATTTCATGCAGTCTTCCTCTCTTGTCCCACTCTGACCCACAGCAGGGCCCTCGGACCATCTTATTTCAGCCTCTTACAGTACTTCTCACCAGCCAGTTTCACCACTGTCTATGGGCCTGGGCACCACACCCATGAGATAGCACTGCTAACCTCCATCAGAGGCAGAGCTAAAACCCAAGATGCACCACTGCACCGTATGCTGCGACATTGTGTATAGCCATGGCAACAGAATCTGAGGATGCGTTGACAGAGTTGTCAGTGGGTCGATCCATTTAGAAGATGGAGAGAGATGGAGAGTTCAGCAGCAGGATGGTGGTGATAGATATGCTGCCTTCTGGGGCCATGGTTTGTGGAGGAACACTGGAGGATGGAGCTCTGTTAGCCTGCAGGGGGTGAGAGATGTCTGGGGAGCAGGAGGCTGGAGGACCCAGAGCATCAGATGGCTCAACTGGGAACAGATCAAAGACCAGGGGAACAAACACTGTTTGCCAGAGAAAAAGGTTGTAGAAAAGAGAGAATCAGAAGAGAGAGAAGAGAGAGAAGGCCAGAATGAAGCATTACTTTTTCTGGGACTACGGTCCCTGAAGTGAACACATCAAAAGGTGGAGCAGTACCTTTTACCTAGCTAGCTCCCAAAAACTGTTCAAACTTTTGGTCTATCTCCTTCTTTAGGCTTTGACTCACTCTCTCTTTCAATGCCTTTCAACCTTATCACTCCCTCTCTTTGTCAGTGTGTCTTGGTTAAAGGGGGTGAAGGCTTTGTCCTATATTGGGCAATCCTCTGCTTCTGTCCTTAAACGCATGGCAGAGCTGGAGATGTGTGATTGATGCTTCAAGAGAAAAAAGGACACTTTATCCCCATCCAATCAGCAGCTGTGCTATGCTGCTAGGCTATTCAAGAAGAGCAGATACTGGTCCAGGCAAGGATGCCATCAGCTCGCTGCTGATAAGGCAGTGTGTGTGTTTGAGTGTGTGTGTGTGTGTGTGTGCTTTGGCTGATTGCTGTTCTACTGTTACAGTGTACCATGCTAAGGCAGTTCCCCCCCCCCCCCCCCCCCCCCCCCCCCCCCCGTGGTAAAGATCATGCCAGGGAAATCCAATGAGGACAATCTACCCCGAGTCCTCTAAATCCTCTTAGAAGCCACCCATCGTGACACACACACACACACACACACTAAACACGCATGGACACAGTGAGCTTCTGGAACTTCACACACGGACCTACAATAAACACACACCAAACACAAACCCTTGCTTCTGCAGGACGCATGGCTGGCACCACTGTGACCTAAGAGCTGTGCCAGGGAGTGAGAAAGGAGGTCTTTCATCAGAGTCCAGCCCCCTCCCTGGAGTCTGGACTGGGGATGGAGTCATGCTAACGCAGGGTCAAGGCCTGGCTCCCCACTGTCCTGGATCAGGTAGCATTGACTGAATGGATGTTATTCACTGGTCCCCCCCAGGAGGGGGTTATAGAGACACGCTGTGGCTCTTGAACTATAGATTGAAGCTTAAAGCCTCCATGGAACTAGAACACATGCACAGTGGAAGGGCTGTCACACAAACACACTCATTCAGTCATAACAGATCATTGTGTTTTATGCTGGTAGTGTCTTTCTTTGTGTGTTTGATGTCACTGTGTGTTTGTGGTTTTGTTAAGATACATCTTGTGGGACTAGAAGTCCCAGTTTTGGTGTTTAGGGTTAGGATGAGGATGAAGATGAGGGGTTTTGGTTTGTGGTTACTGCAGGGGACGCCTGCAGCACGTCCCCTAACCCAGCCAGAATGAGGGGTTTTGGTTTGTGGTTACTGCAGGGGACGCCTGCAGCACGTCCCCTAACCCAGCCAGATGTAAGGAACTCAAACATCTCCTTGTGTCTCATGTCCATGTAGTTCCTCATGTCCATGTAGTTCCTCATGTCCATGTAGTTCCTCATGTCCATGTAGTTCCTCATGTCCATGTAGTTCCTCATGTCCATGTAGTTCCTCATGTCCATGTAGTTCCTCATGTCCATGTAGTTCCTCAAGCTGTGGTTGGACCAGAGGCAGGTCAATAGGAGAGTCAGCTGGCAGGCAGATCTACTGTATCCTTTATCTTTCAGCTCATGAAGAATGCTGTCACACTGGATCAGAATAACCCCAGCAGCCCCACCCCCTTTCCTGCTTTACCATGGAAACCATTCTAAGATAAGCTATGTGATTGGCTCATGCAATCACTAGACAGGAATTCTATATTACGACAAGTAGAAAAATGCTTGTTTGGACACAGAATAAGAAGAACTACAGATTTATTTCCTTAAAGGTATCCCAATACTGCTCTCATGCTGGCTGTACCAACCCACACACACACACATTTCATCCATAAGGTGAGGATGAGTTTTGAGGTTAAGGGTTGAATGTTGAAGGTTCATCAATACTTCCTCCTCCTCCCTCATTCCTTGTGTGGTTTCCTATCATCTTCAAAAGCTTGACAAGTACAGGAGCAGACAACAGACACCAAATGTCAGCCTCATATCAAAAATGCCAACAAAATGCCACAAGCAGACATAAAGATTGTTCTATGACCCCAATATCCCAAAGGCAACACATATGCACACACACCAACATCCACACACATGCAGACACACCCACATAAGCTAAAAAACAACTGGAAATGTTCTTTCTATACAATATGCTCTTTGTCACCTCCCTTGTCTTAAACACTCATTTGATATTTTGAATATTATCTTTCCATTATAGTGGAAAGAAGCAGCCAGTCTGTTTTCCTCCTGTTCAGCACTATTGATTATAAACTGGAAGTGGGAAGCAACACACTCCAAACAGATGAACCATACAAACACAGAGCAACACACTCCAAACAGATGAACCATACAAACACAGAGCAACACACTCCAAACAGATGAACCATACAAACACAGAGCAGCACACTCCAAACAGATGAACCATACAAACACAGAGCAGCACACTCCAAACAGATGAACCA
>CM059327.1:177211-209711 GCA_030340685.1 Protosalanx chinensis | reverse complement strand
AGGGTATGAGGCTTGGCAGGGTTAGGGTTAGGGGGTGAGGCTTGGCAGGGTTAGGGTTAGGGGGTGAGGCTTGGCAGGGTTAGGGTGTGAGGCTTCGCAGGGTGTTAGGCTTGGCAGGGTTAGGGGGTGAGGCTTGGCAGGGTTCATCCAGCCAGACAATCACTAGTTTTAATCTATGTTGCTGAATCTGACAGGGATGGATTTAAGTGACATTCAGTTTTTTTGGTTATTATTCTGATATCGTCCCAGATCAGCAACATCAGACCCCCTCTTAACCAGTTCAGTATGAAGCCCCAGTTTAATACTGCATGTCATCTGTCTAATATTAGACATGTAGTCTACATATTAACCCTCTATTAGACATGTAGTCTACATATTAACCCTCTATTAGACATGTAGTCTACATATTAACCCTCTATTAGACATGTAGTCTACATATTAACCCTCTATTAGACATGTAGTCTACATATTAACCCCCTCTTTATTAGGGGGGAGGTCTTCACTGTCTAACTGAACACTGAGATGCTCTTACAACTCCAGCTCTTCAAGTGGGTTAGGGTTAGGGTCTTCTACTATTATGACCATACTAGTCTGATACATGTAGACTAGCTTATGGGCCATCGCAGTTATAAATCCAAATATAAGGTATATGTTGCAAGATGCATTGAGGACTAGTTGAATGTGCTCAGAATATGCTCTGAGCATTTTGACCAGACACAAATCTCCCTCAATTTAAGAATCAAATCTAACCTCAGTTTTACTTATTTCAAGCAGATTATTTAAGAGCCGGTCGCTTTATCAGGGTCCCGGTCTGTTTTTATCAGGGTCCCAGTTCATCTTTATCGGGGTCCCGGTCTGTTCATCACCGCTGTCTCCCTGCGCTTCAACAGGCCGGAGCTGAAAGCGCGGTGTTTTTACTAAATCAGAGAGAAAAGCTCCTACCTTCCCGTGACACTTCCTGGGAAACCCTCCGACAAGACAGGTCAGTTTGACCCAGTTATGCTTTTTAAACAAAATAGCGTTGAAGAGCAGCGGCGGAAACAGGAACCAGCGGGACCGAAGAGCGTCTCCCTGCTCCGGCTTCTCTGTGACTCTGATGCCTGCAGACCGGAGGAGACTCAGAGCTGCAGTGCGCATGTCAGAGCCAGACTGCTGTACTGCAGCCACGCTGATGCACGGACCTGTGTCTGTACTGCAGCCACGCTGATGCACGGACCTGTGTCTGTACTGCAGCCACGCTGATGCACGGACCCGTGTCTGTACTGCAGCCAGGCTGATACACAGACTTGTGTCTGTACTGCAGCCAGGCTGATACACAGACCTGTGTCTGTACTGCAGCCAGGCTGATACACAGACCCGTGTCTGTACTGCAGCCACGCTGATGCACGGACCTGTGTCTGTCTGTACTGCAGCAACGCTGATCCACAGACCTGTGTCTGTACTGCAGCCACGTTGATGCACGGACCTGTGTCTGTACTGCAGCCACGCTGATGCACGGACCCGTGTCTGTACTGAAGCCAGGCTGATCCACAGACCCGTGTCTGTACTGCAGCCAGGCTGATCCACAGACCCGTGTCTGTACTGCAGCCAGGCTGATCCACAGACCTGTGTCTGTACTGCAGCCAGGCTGATCCACAGACCCGTGTCTGTACTGCAGCCAGGCTGATCCACAGACCTGTGTCTGTACTGCAGCCAGGCTGATACACAGACCTGTGTCTGTACTGCAGCCAGGCTGATCCACAGACCTGTATCTGTACTGCAGCCAGGCTGATCCACAGACCTGTGTCTGTACTGCAGCCAGGCTGATCCACAGACCTGTGTCTGTACTGCAGCCAGGCTGATCCACAGACCTGTGTCTGTACTGCAGCCAGGCTGATCCACAGACCTGTGTCTGTACTGCAGCCAGGCTGATACACAGACCTGTGTCTGTACTGTGGGGCTGAATCCTCAGCAGTCTGCTGGGCGTCACAGTGACCCTACATCAGCAGGGAGCACAGCGTTCCTTCACATAATCACATAATAATGCATGAATTTGAATCTTTAACCTCCAGACAGACAGCAGCTCAGTCTGACCACAGAACTCTTCCATGCTCATAAGTTAGCTTCCCTCTTGATTACCAGCCATGTTAACACCCACAAGATTCTGCAAATAACCCAACAACGCTGGCAAAACATGACTAATAGAGAGTTACCAGGATGATCAGGGTGTATTTCACACTGCTGTTAACTACAGTTATAAAACTTGGACATTTCTCAGTGGACATAAAGTCCAGTTTAAACACTGTCAAAACGAATCAATACTTTTTATTAATCAGTAAAAAATATGAGCCTATCAGCTCACTAATTTGTAATGGTGCTGAATTTGCATATTCATTACTTAACATTAGTGACTCAACAACTTTAAGTTAGTTTCACGTAAAATACTTAGAAACATTTTAAATGCTTTGAGACAGATTTCAACAGTATTTAGGCCCATTTGCAATATTATAATTCTTTGAGAATACTCATCCTCAACATAACCCTTAAATACAATCACAAAGTTGTATCAAATAATATAAATGTGTTTTTTAGGACCATCTCCTCTCAAAATATATTCAAATTAATTGAGGCAAAAAAATAAGTAATTGATAGAATTTCATTTTTTACATGATATAAAAATGTGTAGCTGAGCGGGTGAGTCTACTGCATTCTTTCAGAATTGATACCTTGTGATGCCAAACAGCCAATGGTACAGAAAGGTAAAGGTGCATGGTATGTACTTTTACATTTAGTCCTTTAGCAGACATTCCTATCCAGAGCGACTTACAGCAAGTACAGGGACATTCCCCCTGAGGCAAGTAGGGTGAAGTGCCTTGCCCAAGGACACAACATTGAGTTACCTCTGCAGGGAATCGAACTCACGACCCTCCAATCCAGCTCGACGCCCTAACCAATTGGCCGCCTGACACCCTGACACCCTAAATGTAAATGTATGTATATACTTCAACCACACACTTCTTAACCATGGTTTTTATTGCTAAACTCAGTGATGCCCTCCAGTGTTTATAAGGCAACATTACCACCTGGGGACAAAGGATTATGATCACAGATCCTGTCAAAACGTAATATTACCTCAACCACAATAATGTTACAAAGTTAGCACCAAGCAGTACCATGTTCAACCAAAGGAAAGGCATTAAGGTAAGGTAATAATAATGTAATTTACTGTCTGTTGAGGTACCATTTCACACAGCCCTTGGAAGTGAAATGTTTGTCACCAACATTTATATAGAAAACAACAATGTCTTGTTGAGTCAGTAGACTTGGATGTGTGGCTGACTGTGGCCAGCATGCATGGGATGAAAAGTATGACTGCATATGAAACTGTGCTTCTGTTGTAGATGAGCATCACATCCAACAGATGTCAGTGTTGTTCTATCCAAAACAACTGGAGCTGAGCTAAGCCCTGTTTCTCTGAGCAGTCATCTTCAAACATCACCTCCACTACCGCCTCCTAGTGGCCACTCGCTTTCTGTCTGTGTTCCAGTGTGTCTGTGTTCTAGTGTGTCTGTGTCCATACATGATGTACTCCATACATGATGTGCTCCATACATGATGTACTCCATACATGATGTGCTCCATACATGATGTACTCCATACATGATGCATTCCATACATGATGTACTTCATACATGATGTACTCCATACATGATGTGCTCCATACATGATGTGCTCCATACATGATGCATTCCATACATGATGTACTTCATACATGATGTACTCCATACATGATGTGCTCCATACATGATGTGCTCCATACATGATGCATTCCATACATGATGTACTTCATACATGATGTACTCCATACATGATGTGCTCCATACATGATGTGCTCCATACATGATGTGCTCCATACATGATGCATTCCATACATGATGTACTTCATACATGATGTACTCCATACATGATGTGCTCCATACATGATGTACTCCATACATGATGTGCTCCATACATGATGCATTCCATACATGATGTACTTCATACATGATGTACTCCATACATGATGTACTCCATACATGATGTGCTCCATACATGATGTGCACCATACATGATGTGCTCCATACATGATGTACTCCATACATGATGTGCTCCATACATGATGTGCACCATACATGATGTGCTCCATACATGATGTGCTCCATACATGATGTGCTCCATACATGATGCATTCCATACATGATGTACTCCATACATGATGTACTCCATATATGATGGGAAGGCCAACAATTTAACAGAACATTAAAACATGCACACAAGGTCAAAGGTGAGACATTACAGCATTCCAAATGTCACAGGTACAGACTAGCGTGAAAATCTCGTTTTACAAGCTTGATTGCACAGCCACCATTTAATGCCTGTATAATGTCAACTGAATATTTAAATATAATTTCATCACATTCAGACTGTCACAAATCAAGAGCTGTTCCAGAATGTGCTGAAGCTGAGTGCTCAGTCATAACTCTGATCCTGCTGACATGCACGATAGGGAGCTCTTGTCTGAATGATCTCCTGGAGAGGAGAAAGGGAAGGTGTGTGTGGTCAAGTTACTTTGTGACTTTGTGTTAAATGCAGCAGGGATGCAGGTGTGAGCGTTACAGAGAGCTGGAGGGTTACAGAGAGCTGGAGGGTTACAGAGAGCTGGAGGGTTACAGAGAGCTGGAGGGTTACAGAGAGCTGGAGGGTTACAGAGAGCTGGAGGGTTACAGAGAGCTGGAGGGTTACAGAGAGCTGGAGGGTTACAGAGAGCTGGAGGGTTACAGAGAGCTGGAGGGTTACAGACATCTTTCCTCCTATATTTAGGAGAGCAGTGAAGCAAAGAGCAGGAAGTGACAGCTGCCAAATAAGCAGCTGAGTGGCTCCATGTAGTTTGTGCTGTTTCCAGAGTAAATGACAGGCCACCAATGACAGGCATGGATGGAGCTGTGGAATAACTAGAAGCCACCCTGAGAACGGATGTATTTGCCCTCATAGGTCAGTTGTCACATAAGTTTTGCAATATCGTGAACCATGTCTGAACACATGTGCCAGGACAAAATGAATGACTGTTCTCCAACCACCATGACTCAGAAAAGCAAGAGATAAGCACATCTTTAACTGGATACAAAGCTGGATGAGGATGAAGTCATAAAGATGTCGGTGGTGGTCATCTTCCCCCAGCCTCTCCTGGCAAGGTCATCTCCCCCCTCTGACACCACTCAATAAGAGGAGGGGAAATCAGCTGTGGCCCCAAACAAGATGAATTCACTTCATAATGAGTGGATCTACAATTGATGTGTTTGTGGAAGTGGAGCTAATCTGTCAGTAGCACCTCTGACTGTCTAACCAGGCTCCGGACTGAGGCCCCTGACTGAGGCCGCTGACTGAGGCCCCTGACTGAGGCCCCTGACTGAGGCTCCTGACTGATGCCCCTGACTGAGGGCCCTGACTGAGGCCCCTGACTGAGGCCCCTGACTGTATTCTAAGTGTATAGGAGTGAGTACCAGAATACTGCCTTTCCTTTAATGGTTTTTTTTTCTGGCTTCGCAGATAAAGATTAAGTATTTTAAATAAAAAACATGTTTACTTATTTATCTGAATGTAATTGCTGATCATATCCTTAGGAGTTGCTTCAGGGTTTCAGAATCATTCAACATCTGCATGAGTTGTTTTCCCAGCCCTGAATGCTGCTAACCCTTTAGCCCTGAATGCTGCTAACCCTTTAGCCCTGAATGCTGCTAACCCTTTAGCCCTGAATGCTGCTAACCCTTTAGCCCTGAATGCTGCTAACCCTTTAGCCCTGAATGCTGCTAACCCTTTAGCCCTGAATGCTGCTAACCCTTTAGCCCTGAATGCTGCTAACCCTTTAGCCTTGAATGCTGCTAACCCTTTAGCCCTAAATGCTGCTAACCCTTTAGCCCTGAATGCTGCTAACCCTTTAGCCCTGAATGCTGCTAACCCTTTAGCCCTGGATGCTGCTAACCCTTTAGCCCTGAATGCTGCTAACCCTATAAAAGTACAGTTGTTATTACGAAGTAAAAATGTCCAATAAAAAATATTAAAATGCATCATTCTAAAACCGGTGGTTTCTGCCTTCCTATTCTACTCTGATAAACACATATGTTGGACATTTTAGAGAAATTAAAACTTATTGTGAAATGTAACATTTGGGCACAGCTTCCTTTTAGTGTGCTAATTAAACGGTTTTAACCTTTGACTGGGGAGACACAAGATGGTTTTATACTTCATATCACAAGCTAATTATCCCATGTCTTAATGTGAGATGAAAACATCTTCTAATCTCTGAGCTTCCAGGGAATGTAAACATGTTTTTCTTGTGTAGTTTTTGCTGACTTATTTTCCCTGCAGACTTCGTTAAGCTCAGATTTCTATATCATTAGCAAAACATAGCAAATCCTGCACGGATATATGCCATGTCCTGTCCCTCAGAGACCTGCACTATGGGTTAGGGAAGCAAGATCAATGTGTCCTGGATTTCTTTCAGTTACCCTGATTCACTAACACTAATCTGTGTCACAATGGTGGTTGACAAATAGTTCAACTACATTTGACATTTACATTTATTCATTTAGCAGATGCTTTTATCCAAAGCGACTTATACAGCAACTAACCCTGGTACTTTCAATTTAGACAAGCCCATTCATATAAAAGGAGTGCGGTTTGCACCATATGTCCAATCGTAAACATGGATATATTTCTCTATAGAGACTTTGCTCTACTGCTAGTCCTACTAACATTACCTCTGAATTTGTGAGTCAGATTAGATGTCAGTATAGCTCAGTCTGCAAGAATGAGCTCATTAAAACTCACTTGGACTGTTATTGACTGCACATCCGGGATATGACATTGCAATAAATGGTTGCTACAGTTGCATCTTAAGAAGTCAAGCTTTTAATTTTTTCATAGTCATTAACAAGCTTTCGTTAATGCAATTACATTGGAATGCTAATCAGAAGCCACTTAACCTCCAGCAATTAGACTGTCACAAAATGGCTTCCAGTCAAGGTTGACGCAATCAACTCTTTTTTTTTTTTTTTTTTTACTGTCCTTCTATTTTCAGCATTGACGGGTTTTCAAACATCTCATGCTTTAAAATTAGTGTTCACTTTGAAAATAAGATTGCGATCAAGAAGTTCCATTGGAAACTTATGATGATGTTCAGGTGAAATTATCATTAGCAAAGTTTAGACATTTTAAGTGATGCAGGGGAGCTTGTCCTAGATCATCTACATACACCACCATGATGCAACAGCATGCTTTCATGAGTACATGATCAGGTGATGAGTACATGATCAAGTGATGAGTACATGATCAGGTGATGAGTACATGATCAGGTGATGAGTACATGATCAGGTGATGAGTACATGATCAGGTGATGAGTACATGGTCAGGTGATGAGTACATGATCAGGTGATAAATCCATGATGTGGGAATATACGCATGGTCCTGCATTAACAGGCAGTCAGAGATGGGAGATCAAATACTGAGGTGTGCAGAGCTGCACTGTTCTGATGGGACTGGGGAGATTACTGTGTAAATGCAGTGGATGGGACAGATGAGAATGAGCCAGGCTGGACTGGACTGGACCAGGCTGAGCTGAGACAGGCTGGGCTGGGCTGCACTCAGCAGAGCAGGATGTGAATACCTAATCAATAGCTATCACCCTTCAGAGAGATTAACAGGCTTGGCAGCAGGAGGCTCTCTGAAGTCCCACAGCTTCATTCTGATCCAGACCAGAGCAGTGGAGCAGGAAGAGCACCAGCAGACATGAGAACACTGCCCAGTGAAGACACCCCCTTTAACACTGCCCAGTGAAGACACCCCCTTTAACACTGCCAGTGAAGACACCCCCTTTAACACTGCCAGTGAAGACACCCCGTTTAACACTGCCAGTGAAGACCCCCCCTTTAACACTGCCAGTGAAGACACCCCCTTTAACACTGCCAGTGAAGACACCCCCTTTAACACTGCCAGTGAAGACACCCCCTTTAACACTGCCAGTGAAGACACCCCCTTTAACACTGCCAGTGAAGACACCCCCTTTAACACTGCCAGTGAAGACACCCCCTTTAACACTGCCCAGTGAAGACACCCCCTTTAACACTGCCAGTGACGTGTGCAAGTCCAGGAAACACAAACAAGAAATGGAATATAGAATATATACAGTAGATATAGAATATATAGATACAGAATATACAGATATAGAATATACAGATATAGAATATACTGATACAGAATAAACACACGGGGGATTCCATTACAAGTAATTTAGATTTAGCAGACGCTCTCATCCAGAGTGACATTAGGTACAGGGGCATTCCCCCTGAGGCAGGTAGGGTGAAGTGCCTTGCCCAAGAAGACAAGGTCTTGTTGACACAGCCAAGGTTCGAACAGGAGACCTTTTGATGAATAACCCGACACCCTAACCTACTGCACCATGGCCATTGTCCTGTGCTTCTGAGTCCATGTGCGACATGGATGATCATTTGGAATAACGATGTAATAGCCTGTGCTCTAAGTTGCACCACATAATTACGTGGAACGAATGTTAATCATTATAGCTAACATTCCAGGACTCTCAATCATGTCATGCAAAGGTCCTTTGAAAACATGAAAGAATGATGTGTGATGTGTTTACATATGTGGAAGTAATTGAGATTTCCAAAATGATTTATGTTTACATTTTACACATGAATGCACAATCCTATATTGGCCACAAGAACACACACACACACACACCAACTATGTAAATATATATCTATGGCAGAATATACACAAATTCAAATAAAAACACCCACCTAAACATACAAACACATTTCCTCTGCATCTGAGGCTGAACAGCCTGCAGGTCTGGGTGAGCAGCCTTGATGTTTATGCTGATATAACAGCAGATATTGCAGCTCTGCACTCTCACTCCTCAGTCTGTCTCTGCTCTGCCTGGTTCACTTACTCTCTGCCACCAGGCCAGACGGCAAATAGACTGTGAACATCCAGACTGTCCATCATGGAGGGACTCTGACAGTCCTCTGACAGCTCCACTCAATTGATTCCTCAGCGTTGCTGTTTATTTCATGCCTCCTTCTGCATGGTTGGTTGTCTCCGTTCTACATGCATTTAGTCTCTTTCAGCTCACTGGACTTGGAGCAAATGACATGGCTGACATGAGGGAGGAAGAGGAGGGGAGGAAGAGGGGGGGAGGAAGAGGGGGAAGGAAGAGTGGATGGAGTAGGAGATGTACTGCTACAGTGTAACAGTATAACACATGTAATGCACTTGAAAAAACATTTACATGCAGCCTAAATACTCACACACTCACACAAGCATACAATTCCCTAGACACACACTCCCAAAAAATCTAAATCTTACAGCCTCTCTTAATGAATGAGTAAAACATCAGGAGGAACGGTCATAAAATACTAGCTAGCCAATAGTGGGCTGCTCTAGGTTGTCTGTCAGAATGTGTTGTTATCACATTAAGATCCTCACTGTGAAGCACAGCCATGAGCTTCCTCCCTCTGATCCTGACATGCTGCCAAGCTCTGGGGCTGTGCTGCTGTAAGACCTTGCTGGATCAAGTGAGTCCCACACCCCCACCCCCTACCCCCACCCCCACCCCCACCACCACCCACACTCCAACCCCCACGCCCACACAGTCGACCCCTGACCCCAGCCAGTGTGTCTGTAGTCCTTCCTGAGTCACTTGTCCCCTGTGGTAAACAAAATTGTATTTCTTTCTCCTCTGGAACAGTCCAATGGCACCCTGCTCCTTTCTCAACAACACCCTCTGCTTGCCCCCCCCCCCCCCCTCTCCTCGCAGGAGTAAATATTAGTTATGCACCAGGCCAAGCTTGGCGTTCTCATGAATATTCATCAAAGCCTATAGAGCCTAGGGAGGCTCATTTGCTGGGCTGAAGGGAAGGGTCTCTTTATCTTCAGGATGACACTGGGTTTAGTTCTTATGTTTTCTGTTTTCCTGGACTGACAAAATGAACCCACATCATGAGAAATCCTTACTGCAGAGTGTGTTGGTGTTTGAGTGTGTGTGTGTCAGCGCACACACCTGTGCGTGTGCATGTACATGTGTGGGCCTCAATGTGTGAAAGGTAGTACTAACACATACTGTATATGTGTGTGAGAGGCTACAGCATGGATATGGAGGGAAGGACAAGCAGCCTTGTAAAGATGAATCATCGGCCACCATAATCATGTACAGACCCAGGAGGTTCCCTACAACCTGTCTTCCCAGGATGCACTCTGCTCTGCATGCTCCATGGTTCTGTTCTGATGACATCAGGGTTTCCCTGCCTTGCAGCTGTGTTGTGGCAACACTGTCCCAGAGAGGAGCTGAAGGATGGTAGAGAACCCATGAAGGCAGCAGGTGTCCCTCCTCTCCACTGGTTAGAGCCTTGTAGTGTCAGTGTGGTGGAGGGCAGAGGTGCTGGACTCTGTCCATGGTGCTGCAGGCACCTCTGTATCAGTGTGAGGGATCTGTCCATGGTGCTGGACTCTGTCCATGGTGCTGCAGGCACCTCTGTATCAGTGCGGGGGATCTGTCCATGGTGCTGAAGGCACCTCAGTATCAGTGGGGGGATCTGTCCATGGTGCTGCAGGCACCTCTGTATCAGTGCGGGGGATCTGTCCATGGTGCTGAAGGCACCTCAGTATCAGTGGGGGGATCTGTCCATGGTGCTGCAGGCACCTCTGTATCAGTGTGAGGGATCTGTCCATGGTGCTGGACTCTGTCCATGGTGCTGCAGGCACCTCTGTATCAGTGTGAGGGATCTGTCCATGGTGCTGAAGGCACCTCAGTATCAGTGGGGGGATCTGTCCATGGTGCTGCAGGCACCTCTGTATCAGTGCGGGGGGATCTGTCCATGGTGCTGGACTCTGTCCATGGTGCTGCAGGCACCTCTGTATCAGTGCGGGGGATCTGTCCATGGTGCTGAAGGCACCTCAGTATCAGTGGGGGGATCTGTCCATGGTGCTGAAGGCACCTCAGTATCAGTGGGGGGATCTGTCCATGGTGCTGAAGGCACCTCAGTATCAGTGGGGGGATCTGTCCATGGTGCTGAAGGCACCTCTGTATCAGTGCGGGGGGATCTGTCCATGGTGCTGAAGGCACCTCAGTATCAGTGGGGGGATCTGTCCATGGTGCTGAAGGCACCTCAGTATCAGTGGGGGGATCTGTCCATGGTGCTGAAGGCACCTCAGTATCAGTGTGGGGGGGGATCTGTCCATGGTGCTGAAGGCACCTCAGTATCAGTGTGGGGCGATCTGTCCATGATGCTGAAAACTAAGACAACTTTGGAACTGTGGAGGCGGGAGGTGCTCGTGGGATCATACTAGGAAAGTAAACAAACATTGAGTCCACACACACGCACACAAACGCACAAACAAACGCACAAACACACACACACACGCACACACAAACGCACAAACACACACACACACAAACACACGGGCACGTACACACACACACACACACACAGATGACTCACCCATAGTTGCCAAAACAACAGCACTCACACAACATTCATAGTCTAGTTGTATAGAGTTGGAGTTGTATAGAGTTTCTAGTACACTTCTCTGCAGTTTCCCTGTAGTTTAGTAGAGCAGCGATGACAGCACTTATTATATTACAGACTAGATGATGGTGCTGAGTTAACAATGGAAGATCCCACGCAGCTTCTACCACACATCACCATCTCACCACCTACACTTTTCATTGTAACTATATTAATGGTTGACTAGCTAATTATAGGACCAATCTGACATTTGCTTGCTTAATCTGTGGCAAAAACTCAATAATTCTGTTCTGTTGCTGAATCCATAGTTCTAATGAGTGTCTGAACAGTTGTACTTCCTATCTCTCTCTTTCACACACACACACACACACACACAGACACACACACACACGCACACAGATACACACACACACAATAGCCCTCAGGTCTTTTAATGATGAAGTCTTCTGGTATGTCTTTATTTCCAGGCCTTCTTCACCATGTCCTCCTTGTGGTCTAAAGCTCACTTGTGTCGTGATGTTTTGAATGACAGGCAATTAACAGAGTTGTTGGAGAGGCTGACAGACATTCTAAGGTGTTGAAGTATTCATTTGTAAAAGTGTCTCCTTGGACATTTTTCTTGAAAGAACTGGTTATTTTTTTTATATGCAACAATGAATGAATTGGCTGAGAGATAACAAGGAAAATCTATATATTTTTGAAAGAATTGCGTAAAGGAATAGAGAAGAAACATGAACATACACACACAATTCCCTGAGTGGGAAAGGAGGGGATGAACAGATTATTAAAAACACTCAACAAACACCATAAATGCTCACAAACTGCTAAAATGTTGTATTTTTATGAGACATTTCCATCCAACTCAAAGGTTGATAGATTCATACTGCAGATTCCTTCACTGTTGTCTTGCTTGAAAGGCTTTTCACTGTTCTGCAGCATCTTTATGTCAAGGTCCTTAGTTAACTTAAGACCGAGTCCTTGTTTTTATTATTTGAAATAGTTTTATACTTTTTTAGTTGTCAAACTGTATCAATAAACACTTGACAATGCCTGTTGAAGTATCATTAAAGTTGTTGTTTTAGGTGGCCAATGATAGACAGCTCAGTAATCCCTTGTACGGCTCAGCACTTTGCTGCGGAGGATTAGGAACTATTTGATGTTTGTTTTTTAGTCCATTTGAATCTGTGACAAAGAGCTACTGTGGCTCTCAACTACTGTGGCTCTCAGCTACTGTGGCTCTCAGCTACTGTGACTCTCAGTTACTGTGGCTCTCAGCTTCTGTGGCTCTCAGCTACTGTGGCTTTCAGCTACTGTGGCTCTCAGTTACTGTGGCTCTCAGCTACTGTGGCTCTCAGCTACTGTGGATCTCAGTTACTGTGGCTCTCAGCTACTGTGGCTCTCAGCTACTGTGGCTCTCAGCTACTGTGGCTCTCAGTTACTGTGGCTCTCAGCTACTGTGGCTCTCAGCTACTGTGACTCTCAGCTACTGTGGCTCTCAGCTACTGTGACTCTCAGTTACTGTGGCTCTCAGCTTCTGTGGCTCTCAGCTACTGTGGCTTTCAGCTACTGTGGCTCTCAGTTACTGTGGCTCTCAGCTACTGTGGCTCTCAGCTACTGTGGATCTCAGTTACTGTGGCTCTCAGCTACTGTGGCTCTCAGCTACTGTGACTCTCAGCTACTGTGGCTCTCAGCTACTGTGACTCTCAGCTACTGTGGCTCTCAGCTACTGTGTCTCTCAGCTACTGTGTCTCTCAGCTACTGTGGCTCTCAGCTACTGTGGCTCTCAGCTACTTCATCAAGAATGCCCTAGTGGCCACAGTCAACAAATGATAAACTCAATACAAGAGTCATGTGGCTGAGCAGTGAGGGTGTGGAGTTAGTAATCAGAAGGTTCCTGGTTCAAACTCCGGCTGTGTCAACATTACGTTGTGTCCATGGGCAAGACACTTCACCCTCCTTGCCTCAGGGGGAATGTCCCTGTACTTGCTGTAAGTCACTCTGGACAAGAGCGTTTGCTAAATGTACCCATGTACATAGTAGATAGACGTGCTGCACAAAACACCACACACATCTTTACTGTATACAACGTTAAGGTTTAGAGAGGCCTTTCACACAGGAAACCATCCATGAATGTAAAGCAGGACAAATAAGCTTCAAACAGTTTGTGTTTGTGTTCAAACACACTTTCATGTTGCTGAAATTAAACAAAGGATTGAGACAAAAAGCTAGTGAACATGAAAGTACTGGATGTGGAATGTGATTACCATGTTACCTACATACAAAGTCACATTTCTTTACAATAATGACGATCGATGTCCCTAAGCGCAGATATGAAGCCTGGGTTATTATTCCAGGGGCTCAGGTGAGATGGGAGGCTGGTTAAAAGGTTGATTGGACCTCCTGCTGTAGGAGATGGGAGGAGATGTGGGACAATGCAGATTTGGGTCTGGGAACTTTGACCTCTGTACTGCTATAAGGAGTAACAACCATGATCCATGAATGCAGCTTCCAGCCAGACCCACTTGGGCAGACAGCCAGACAGCCAGAGGGAGAACCAATCCAATCATCTGTAATGGTGTCAAAGGTCACTGTCCGCTGTAGCAGAAACAGTGTAGTAATCTGCCTGAGCAGAAGCTACTCTGCTGAAAACACACACACAGCAGGTAGCTAGCAGGATAGAAATGAGGCTGGTGTGTGTTACTACAGCATCCGCTGTGTGTATGTGTGTGTGGGGGGGGACCCAGTGAAAGCTGCTGTCCGGACTCAGAAGGGTGCAGCTGGGGGGCCATGGAGGACAGGTCCACCTGACAGGGTAAACCTGCTGGACAGATATTACAAACACCACATGTATGTGCACATGTTTGGAAGGTGTGTGTATATGATATAAATGACTTTCCCCACAGGCATGATCTTTGTTCATTATTCTGCCAGAGTAACAGTGAAAATTAAAGCAGCTTTGTCAATACTGCTCAGTTGGGCTTTCAGAGTAATGATCCCCAAGGCAGACAGCAGCAGTTCAGACTCATGGTGCCAGAGACTCAGAGAGGCTGGAGAACAGAGAGGCTGCAGAACAGAGAGGCTGCAGAACAGAGAGGCTGGAGAACAGAGAGGCTGCAGAACAGAGAGGCTGCAGAACAGAGAGGCTGCAGAACAGAGAGGCTGCAGAACAGAGAGGCTGGAGAACAGAGAGGCTGCAGAACAGAGAGGCTGCAGAACAGAGAGGCTGCAGAACAGAGAGGCTGCAGAACAGAGAGGCTGGAGAACAGAGAGGCTGCAGAACAGAGAGGCTGCAGAACAGAGAGGCTGCAGAACAGAGAGGCTGGAGAACAGAGAGGCTGGAGAACAGAGAGGCTGCAGAACAGAGAGGCTGCAGAACAGAGAGGCTGGAGAACAGAGAGGCTGGAGAACAGAGAGGCTGCAGAACAGAGGCTGCAGAACAGAGAGGCTGCAGAACAGAGAGGCTGCAGAACAGACTCAGAGAGGCTGCAGAACAGAGACTCAGAGGCTGCAGAATAGAGAGGCTGCAGAACAGAGACTCAGAGGCTGCAGAATAGAGAGGCTGCAGAACAGAGACTCAGAGGCTGCAGAATAGGGCTACCACACTCAGAGATATGAGGGAGGAATTAAACACTACACATGTGCTTGATATGGGACAGATCCAATAACTATCTAGTTTATAATCATTTTTCTTCTCCTTAATTCATCCCTCTGTTCCTTCACTCCTCTTTTCTATCCAGTTTGTCACTGCAAACCGATCTGTTACCGTTTACAGGATCTACCATCATTCTAACCAAGACAAAAATATGATGTTAACATTTTAATTAAAAACACATTCCATATTAAATCATCTCTCATTAGCACAAACTACACAAGAGAGGGAATATTTTCCCACAGAAACAAGAGTTCATTGCGCTCAAGGGTCTGAATGTCTGGTGATTAAAAAGTGCTCGGGACTTAATTAGTAAAAATACTAATAGGGGAATTTTATGAGCCACATTAGGAACAAATTGTATTTTACTAGACCATGGAATCCATGACCAGATGCTGTTGCCTAACATCCCTGAGCAGCGCACACACACACACACACACACACACCCTCACCTGGGATCCCATTTTCTGGGATTCCATTTCATATTCTGTTTAACTGAATATTAAATATGCTTGATCACACTTGTAAACGTGTATTTTCACCCTGATCAATGATTTCTTACCGTCCATCATGAAGTCAGACTGTTGAAGCAGCTGAACACTCTGAAGTCTCACAGATGAACATCAATAGATGTCAGTCTGAATTAGGAGGAGAGGAGAGAAGAAGGTGAGCACATCAGAGCACCATCAGCTCAGAGCTAGGGTTAGGGGCTGGGGGGGGGGCACTGGGGGGGCACTGGGGGTGTGGGGGGGAACTGGGGGGCACTGGGGGTGTGGGGGGGAACTGGGGGGCACTGGGGGGAGAATGGGGGGCACTGGGGGTGAGTAGAAACAGAGAAAAGTGAAGAGAAAGTAAAAGATAGGATGTAAGTGTGTATGAGTATGCATGTGTGTGTGTGAATGCCTGCTTGTGTGTGGGTGTGTGTTGTGTACTTTACTGCCTTGACCATTCAGTCCCCCGTCACCTGCTGCTGGGACCAGTGGTGCATGGAGCTGACATTTACACCAGCCTGGGGGAACGATCCTCATCCATCCACTGCTGCAATACCAACACTGAAAAGGTGACTGGCCATGATTTATTTACACCAATAGCAATTTTATTTGACTGTTTCTACCCACTGTATATTATCAACTGGCAAAAATGTTTCAGCTCTGCAACCTGAACACACAAATCATGAAACCATTGAAAACATTCACAAAATAATAAAAATATGTTTCCTTGCCAACGGCTCTATTTGATCATGTATTTTTGTCATAATTGTCAAGGTTCCTGGTGATGATGCACGGCTGATTTAAACTCAAACACAGTTTAATAGGAATGTAAAGAGGTGCTGTAGGGACAGTAAAGTGTTCAAACAATCCATTAGTCTTAGTGCAGCCTGAAAGAGCAGCGACACAGACACTGTATTCCACAAACCTTCAGAGGTCTGTCAGTCTCAACCTTGCTACACTAACAAAGTGACAGGAATGCTGTCAGTGGGTTACAGCTAATAATATCATCCCTGGACGACAGCCTTGCTATTTAGTTCTGTCTCTGCAGCCTCACACCTCGTTCCCAAGTATGAAATCACTTTATTTCAAATCTATTTCTATCCATCCACTTCCCGTCAGATATGTACGTATGAGAAGGAGCCAAATGTGGAATGGAAGCTGAAACTAACTCTTCAGTTCTGATTCAGATGTGTGTTAACATGGGACATAAGTGGGACAACAAGAGAATGGGAAGAATCCTTAAATTCTCTGTTAGTAGATGGGAAGGAAGAGAACAGGTAGATGGGTGATGAAGTTGATGGGGTAAAACATCGATGCCAGTTTAGCTCTAATTTGTGTTGTGTAGCTCTAATTTGTGTTGTGTAGCACTAATTTGTGTTGTGTAGCTCTAATTTGTGTTGTGTAGCACAGTGCTGAATCCCTCAGTAAAGACACAGGGTTAGGGTTGAATATCAGCTCCTTTCTTAGACATGGAGGCTGAACATTAAGGAACTGAACTGAAGGAAAACCATCTTGAAAAGACAAGATGGAGGCCAAAGCTGTGAATGTAGAACAGAAGGGTGGAAGGAGCAGGAAGTCATGACTCTCTGACTCTCTGACTCTTCACTCCTGGATTCTCTCTCTTCCTCTCTCTTCCTTCCTCACCCTTTCACTCGCCCATTCTTGACCCGTTCACTCTAGTGCATCTAAGCTCTCCTGTTGGATTAATGGATTTATGAGTGCCACATTAAAAAAAATAAAACTCTCACCTGAGTCTGAATAATGAATTCATGCTAATGGTAATGGACAACATCCCACAGGATTTATGGCATCCTGGCTCTTGTTGTTGCAGTGGTGGGATGTTGTAGATTACATTAAATGCATCCGGCTGCCATAGGAAGTCCCATTATTCATCCTCCTGGACTCAGGAGGTGTCAGTATGGATTAGAGAGCAGGGTCTGGCTTTATCACTCTAAACTCTTTAACTACAATCGCAGGTTTCTGTTGTGTGTGTGTGTGTGTGGGGGGGGGGGGGGGGGAGTTCCTGTTGTCAATACAGAGTTGCTATGAAGAATCATTTTAATTATTCAAAATTAATTGATTTGAAATTGAAAACGGTTTGAGGACACATAATGGAATTGGAAATACACAAATGATTTGTCACTGGAGACCCAAAAATAAATGGTCTTTTTTTAAAACACACTCTGAAGAAAATACAAACTGTGGCAACAGTAAAGCTGATAAAAGATGGAAGTCCAGAAGCACAAGAACCACAAGCAGAGTAAAGAGACATTATTTTACACAATGAAGACTAACAGGAGAAAGAAAGAGGACCTGGTGGACATTAGGGACCAATCAGCTTCATGTGGACGAGCCTTTCAGTTTAATCCTAATGTGATTGAAATGCTACAGTATTTTTAATTCAATACACAAAGACAACTACTTTACCTTACTAATTTATTAGATTTTTTTCTAAAGTCAAATAGCCATGTAATATATTTACAACATTACTATTTTGATAGCTAAATCTTTTGGTGTTTCCTAAAATTGTTTCCTTTAATTGTCTCAAGTTTGGACATTTGCACTTTGTGCTGTGTCCAGTCCATTAGCTGTGTGTCTGTGTTCTGTGTATCAGTCAAATCCAGGCATTTGTTAAGGTGGTTTGGATGTATTTGGACTTTGTATCAGCAAATGGCTGGACACAGAGCCACCTTAAGAACACAGCATGAACTAAACAGCAGTTAGCAAAGGGGTGACCTTACTGCTGCACTTACATCTCACAGCTGTTTTCTGGTGTCATAAAGATTATATTTTAGCACCAGATAACTGCAGATAAACATTGCAGCCTCATAAACCCCAGAGCATCTAGCAACCCAGAGTTATCGAGGGAAACATTTGATGAAAAAGTTTTATCCCTTAAGAACGGTTCGAGATCATTTAACAGAGTTGAGCTGTGAGGAACATGGAGTTTGGGATCAGAGACTCGATACGAAGTCTCTGACCTCATATCTTACAAATACGAACCAGAAGAAAGTAACACATTTCCAAAAACACTTCAGGGTTAGACTGACGACAGGGAGCAGGACTGATGATGAGCAACAGAGAGGAGAGGATGAATATATTAGAGTAAAAGAGAGTTACAGACATACAGATGAACTGAGGCAGAGGAAGAGAGAAGTTGTCTGGAACTCTGCAGTCCCGATGCCAACGTTTAACTTTGGCTCTCTTGAATTTCTGTCACTAACATTCTCCTGTTACATAGCAAACATCTCACAATAGGCAAACTTCCTGAGAACAGCCTGAGATGGGGACACTGTCTGGGAACCTCTTAGTGGCAGAAAGAACATGTAGGTTCAAACTTTCCCTCAGGTAACGATCACTGGTTTTCTTATATGTGATGTGGATTTCTGTCCTGCAGTTCTTTACTTCTTAATCCATCTTCTCTGTGGCTTTGATCCCCTGACTTGTCTGCCTGTCCTGATTCTACCACAGGGCTCCTGTAGAGGAACCTGAGATGGTTGATCCACTGAGAGACACAAAGACAGGATCAGGATATCATATCATGTCACATGACACATCCACCATCATCCATTAGTCTGCCACCTAAAAACATCTTCTGTGGCCCCAGGCAGTAGACCAGCACCATGAGGACTGTCCCTCATTAAACTGGAAAGACTATCTGTCCTCTAAAGTCATTCAATTCAGAAGAACACTCTCAGACAAGGATGAGGCTGTATTGCATGGCTAAGAGACTCAGATAACCCCCCCACACCACACCCCCCCCACACCACACCCGCCTCCCTAACCGCTCAGCCACATGACTCTCAGTGCGGTGGGGGGGGTAGGGGGGAGGGTTGACAGACTTGTTAACTTGAGCAGAGAATGATATGAACATGGTGTTAGCAAAACAATGAAGCGCTGGTGATTCCTGCTCAAGCCATGACAATGGAATTAAGCCACTGCTAGTGTACTTCAGAGTAGAGTTGTAAGCAAGCAAATCAGCTCATTTCACAGTGATTTCTGATAGAAGAGGATCTTGTTAGTTATGATAACCCTAACCCTATGACAGTAAGTGTCCTTCTATCTGCCTGCCTATCATATCCCTATCATAGCACTGCAGACTGCTAGCACAGCCCCAGTCCACAGAAAGAAGGGGATGGTACCCTCCAATAGAGGAGAGGGTAATGGTAGTCTTACTCTGTGCTGTATACAGATATTTAACTGGAACAGATTTCTGTTATTTCCCTGAAAAACGCAACCCTAACCCTAAAGGAAGCTTACATGTGTCTTTCTCTTTTTCTACTTCTGATTCTTAATGCCTTCCACTCTTCTTCTGTTGTTTTAGTTCTTCCCTCTCTTTCTCCTCTCACCAGACCAGATGTGGTCCTTGACCTAGATCACTAAAATACTGATAGGAATGAACAAAACCACTTTGAAGTGAATAAACAACAGCCTCTCATTTTGCACACACTGCTCTCCATGTTTCATTAATTATTCCTCATTAGCTATGTAGAACAGGTATCACAATCATTTCTACAGTACAAGGACCAATAAGTTGTAGCAGAATAGCGATATATAACTGCTCGCTATAACAAGAAGGCTTTTGGAATAATAATTACAATCTTAAGGGAGTTAATGTAGTATTGGTACAGAAGTTGAAGCCTGTCTGAAGTCAGTATCTTCCAGCTGTGCAGTAACAGAGCTGAGACAGTCCATCTCTGCTCACTGATGAATAATAGAGCAACATGCTGACAGACAGGAGGGCCTCAACTCTGTAAGCTGCTACTAAAAGAGAAGTGTCTTTATCAGTGCCAAAGAAGATGCTCCATGTTTTAATATGAATACCCTGAAATGCACACATACACACATACATATACACAGATCAAATTATGCTTAAGAAAATATGCAGGAATTCAGCTAAGCCTACATTGTCTGCACCTTATCTGCATGCTTACCTGTAAAACCTCATCTTCTGTACCCACTCAAACAAACCTGCTAGACATTTTAAAAGGACACTACGTGTGATTCAATTCAGTGACGCATTCTCAGGGAACACAGTGTACAGAATACCTAGTACAAAGAACATGCCACATCGAGGACAGGTAGATCGCACAACTCCCACTTCAACATTTACAGAGCTGAGGCGCTCATTCAGACTTCCTCCTCTCAAACACTCAAAAGGTGTTTCAGCAAAAACACGGACACACACATCTACACACAAACTTTCTCTCTTCTTCACTCACCCTCATACACAGACAGACACATGCATTGTTTTAAATAAACATGCATATAACATGTGCTTGTAAAACCGGTGCAAAGGTGACAGTTTGCAGTTTATTGGCAGAAGAGGAAGATTGTGGGTTTACTGAGATATATTAAAGAAGAACGGATGAGGTACGATAATGAGAGGAAAGAGAGGAAAATAGGACACAGTCCTGTTGCAACAAACAGACTAGCTCTGGGAAATTCTACAGAGCAAATAATCCTGCTGGAGGTTGAGAACAGCATGCTGGTGTGAACTTGCCTCTGGCTCTGGAGAGGAACTAGCAGGTGAAGCCAGTGGGGAATATTTCAACTGGAAAACTGTGATGTTTACATGCCTCATCGGTGTCAAACTATTTGCTTTGGAAGAGTGAGTAAAAAATAGAGACTCATATTTCCTGTTCCAGGTTACCCTAACCCAGGTTACCCTAACCCAGGTTACCCTAACCCAGGTTACCCTAACCCTGCTACAGCAGACTGGGATAAGTAAATGCTTGGTGTTCTCCTCCTCCCCCAGGGTCAAAGTAGGACAGAAAAGAAGCGAGAGTAGAGAACCAAGCACAACTGCAGAATGATGGATGGAGACAAGTAAGAGAAACGAGGGGAGGAGGTGGAGGTGGAGAATGGATAAGAGGAACCTGGAAGAACTAGAAATAACACTAGAACCTCCACAGGAAGAAAAGAAACCCAGAGGAGAACTGATGTTCGTAGAGAAGACAGGAAGTCTTCCTGCATGGTAGAGCTGAGACATCAGAGTCGTCTTTAGGAGACAGGAAGTTCTGAGAGACGTATAAGGATCTGACTGGAGAGATTTAAAGAGCAGATAACATGGGACTGCATGCAAGCTTTGGTGTTGTGGAATCATTTTTTTTAATCAGGCTGCTATTTGAGATCTTTGGTAGGAGTTTCAAAAAACCTTTTTATTATTAGTTTTTGAGTCTGGGACCTCCATTGATATCCTGAACACGGTAGATTTTCATTTTCTGTAGAATGTGATCGTTACTGGAGACTGTAGACAGGACAGGGCGTGACATGGCCTCCACATCTGCTAAGCTCCACCCAGGAGGCATGTTGATAACCTCATTTGGAGAGTCTCTTGGCACTTGGCCACTCTACAGACTTATAGCTGAGTTGACCCTTTTACTGCTCATCAAGTCTTTTTGTGAGTAGCTCTGAGGTCCATGTGAACAGGTGTCAGGCCAAAGCCCAGCACAGCGTTCCATAAGTGGCTATCTGCTGTTTCATTTGGGAACACTTAAGCTTCACTCCTGCTAATTACAGCCTTCAAATTAGCTTGCTGGAAGAATCCAGTAAAGACCTAATTGTCTATTGACATTGTGCGTTGAACTGCAAAAGAACCTCTATCTCTGTTACCATACGGCTATGAACAGCAGGAAGGAAAAGACAGCTGAAAGTCAGGGTGCATCAATTTAAAACTACACTCTCGCATTTCCACAGTCCGGGAGTGAACAAAGGCAGGATTCCTTCTGCTTTTAGTCCCAGTCTGACGGGCTGAAAATTGAATTCAAGTCGGAGATTTTAGGAGAGAAACGTTTTTATTCCTGACATCTGTTCTCTCTGTTCCAAGAAACTTTCTCTTTAGATTTGAAAATCTGAGGAAATTGTAAAGCTTGACCTCTCTTTCAAAGACACCAACTAGAAGTGACCCCCTCACATCAGACCTTTCCCAGGGCCACAGGAACTACTCTTTACCCCCCCTGAACATCGTGATGTGTGTCCCCCCCTGAACATCGTGATGTGTGTCCCCCCCTGAACATCATGATGTGTGTCCCCCCCTGAACATCGTGATGTGTGTCCCCCCCTGAACATCATGATGTGTGTCCCCCCCCTGAACATCGTGATGTGTGTCCCCCCCTGAACATCGTGATGTGTGTCCCCCCCTGAACATCATGATGTGTGTCCCCCCCCTGAACATCATGATGTGTGTCCCCCCCTGAACATCATGATGTGTGTCCCCCCCCTGAACATCATGATGTGTGTCCCCCCCTGAACATCGTGATGTGTGTCCCCCCCTGAACATCATGATGTGTGTCCCCCCCCTGAACATCATGATGTGTGTCCCCCCCTGAACATCATGATGTGTGTCCCCCCCTGAACATCGTGATGTGTGTCCCCCCCTGAACATCGTGATGTGTGTCCCCCCCTGAACATCATGATGTGTGTCCCCCCCCTGAACATCATGATGTGTGTCCCCCCCTGAACATCATGATGTGTGTCCCCCCCTGAACATCATGATGTGTGTCCCCCCCTGAACATCATGATGTGTGTCCCCCCCCTGAACATCATGATGTGTGTCCCCCCCTGAACATCATGATGTGTGTCCCCCCCTGAACATCATGATGTGTGTCCCCCCCTGAACATCATGATGTGTGTCCCCCCCCTGAACATCATGATGTGTGTCCCCCCCTGAACATCATGATGTGTGTCCCCCCCGCTCACACCTCCTCTCCTTCAGCTTCAAAGCATTCCTGCTCATCTTCCTCTTCAAGTTAGCTTTGTGGTTGCTCTAGTCCTCCGCACCTTTGAGGATGAAGTGAGTGGCAGCATGTGTCGTGTTAGGAAGAGAGTCTGTATGCAGCAAGTGGGTGGAGGGGTGTGATAGTGGCATTATTTATTCATTTGTGCCTTTATGATTCATACTGAGGTTTTCTTTCTCTGCTGAGATGCAGACACCTCAGAGCTTAGCTTCATGTACTGTGGCACAGTATGTGTTCCAGTGTGTTAGCACAGCGTGTGGCTGTGCATGTCTGTGACATGTGCTACCTGTGCATGTCTGTGACATGTGCTACCTGTGCATGTCTGTGACATGTGCTACCTGTGCATGTCTGTGACATGTGCTACCTGTGCATGTCTGTGACGTGTGCTACCTGTGCATGTCTGTGACGTGTGGTACCTGTGCATGTCTGTGACGTGTGCTACCTGTGCATGTCTGTGACGTGTGCTACCTGTGCATGTCTGTGACGTGTGCTACCTGTGCATGTCTGTGACATGTGCTACCTGTGCATGTCTGTGACATGTGCTACCTGTGCATGTCTGTGACATGTGCTACCTGTGCATGTCTGTGACGTGTGCTACCTGTGCATGTCTGTGACGTGTGCTACCTGTGCATGTCTGTGACGTGTGCTACCTGTGCATGTCTGTGACGTGTGCTACCTGTGCATGTCTGTGACGTGTGCTACCTGTGCATGTCTGTGACGTGTGCTACCTGTGCATGTCTGTGACGTGTGCTACCTGTGCATGTCTGTGACGTGTGCTACCTGTGCATGTCTGTGACGTGTGCTACCTGTGCATGTCTGTGACGTGTGCTACCTGTGCATGTCTGTGACGTGTTCCAGTGTGTTTGTCTGTTCATTCTAAAAACCAAAAATACACCAAGTTTGTTTTAACCCCTTAATGACCTCAGACAACATCATGCACAAACAATACACAAGTGCACATTAGCATGTATCTATCTGTCATATTAAATACAGAGGTGGAGTGAAGCCTTCTATATTGGTAGCAGGTATGGCAGCCTCATGTCAAATTGTTACCATGGTGACTGGCCATGGGCTTGTTTGCACAGTCTCTAATTCTCTCTCTTACTTTCAGTGACTCTCTCTCTCTCTCTCTTTCCCCCTCTCTCTCTTTCCCTCTCTCTCTCTATCTTGCTTTCAATTTGCTACTGGGTTGGGTCTTTTAAATTATTATATTATAATAATTAATCGAATGAAAATGTAAAAGTAAACTATTTTCTTAGATCTTTTATCTATTTAGCCAGACTAGAAGAGACTATATAGATAGATAGATAAGTCCTTTATTGTCATTACACTCAGGATGCAACTAAATGTTGTGGTACTCCCAAAGCAGCAGCAGATCTTCCCATCTGTACAAGATTTAAGAAGCTAATGCAGTGTGGCCTGTCTAGCCATGTCTAATATGGAGTCAGGTCAAAGAGGGCTCCCATGCTGATGACTTTGACTGTGTTCACTGACCAAACACAGCTGTTCTCTCTCCGCTCTGCTGTGATACTTTCATGATAAATCCTCTCCTTGACAATGTTCACATGTCATCATTAATGCAGTTGGCTCTGGTCTTTTAACCTGCTCGTTAACACAGTCGATTAACATGGTGGAGATAGACCAGGGTAGAGCGCTAGCAGAGGATAATGGCTAAATGTCAGAAGTGTGCAGTCTCCTGTGTGCTGCCTGTAATGAGAGCAGGAGAGCTCAAGATAGAAGCGCTCATTTCTAATGGCTGCCTTGTAGGGAGCACCATGCATATGGCTCAATGGGCTCTTTGTCTTTCTCATCTCTGTAGGGAGTGCACAGCAACACATGCACACACATCACTATACCCGGAGCACACACACACACACAATCTGAGTCACACACAGACATCCAAGCACACACACACACACACACACACACACCACAGAAACACCATTTCTTTTTTCAAATCAACCCGACTTCTCTAATCTTTTCCATTTCTTTCGTCTGTATAGAGAGCAGTGTGACACAACCCTTTCATGGCAACATAACCAATGAAGCGATAACCTCTGATCTCCATCAGATCCAGTGAGACGCAGGAGGAAGAAGGAGTCAGAGGCAAGAAGGAGACACACAAGAACCAAAGAGGAAGACAAATCCTTTCTCTGACACCCGAATCCCCATTGAGCCCATCAGAACCTCTCAGAGTGGGTTATCATATGAACATGTTTCAGCATTTCTCCATATTAGACCAATTATCAAAATTAGAGGCACAATTACATCCATCTACATCTCCCTTTATTAATGAATGTTTATTGACTCATCTGGTTACTGACTGGGGGATAATCTTTATAATTGTCCATTTGTGCAAGCATTATTTGAGTCACAAATTAAATTGCAAACGTCATTTGACATCTCATTTTGAAAGACTTGAGTGTGCTGTGTTGTGGTCAATATTCAAATGCAATTAGCTAAACAGCACCCACTGTCAATTGAATTTCCATTTTCAAGTTGAGACCAAATTACATTTTCTCTGGAGACAGGACATCACAGGCAACCTACCCAAATCTGAGTTTTTGCATTGCAGGTCCTTGAAGCTTTGGTTATGCTTAAGTGAATGGTTGGAACAACCATCCCCATCACACACTGACTGCAGATTTGGGTAAAATGCTTAAGGTGGTCACTTATGTTCCCATATGCCTCATGCAGCGTAACAGAATCGGCTTCAGGGTTTAATCATAACAGCTTTTTCAAAGGGTGAATTGTGAGTCCCCATAAGAATACTCATACAGTGTGTGTGGCTGACACAGTAAGTGTAGCCAGCAAGATGGCTTCACTTCAGAGAGGTTTCCTGAAGCAGTGAAATCCCAGCTCTATGTAAGAGTTCAACTCTGAAGAGCATCAATAACTCACTCATTCCTTCTCTTTCTCTGTTATTCTTTAAGAGAAGCTTGGAGGTTCAATCAGCCCCAAACTCTCCCATAATCAACACAAAGTAAGTTCAGTGGGGAGAGCAAGGCTCTTCTGGGTGCTGGCATGCCCAGGAAGGAGGCTGAGGATGGGGGAGGATAGACAGAGATGTGAGCATCTTCTGCTGCTTTGGCAAGACTGAAAGGTCAGCATTTGAGAGTTGTGTAAATCTATCATTCCACAGCCCCGGGGCTAACACACACGAGCTGGCTCTCCACACATCTTCTGTCCAGCCCACCCTGCTCACCCTCCTCTTCATCCTGCTCACCCTCCTCTTCATCCTGCTCACCCTCCTCTTCATCCTGCTCACCCTCCTCTTCATCCTGCTCACCCTCCTCTTCATCCTGCTCACCCTCCTCTTCATCCTCCTGACCAGACTGTCTCCTCTGTTCTGTCTCTTGTGCCAAAGCTACATCCTCTACTTTGGACTTTCTTCATCCTATGTGTCACATGGTCTCTTTCTTATCCATTCCATTTCCTTATTCTGCTCTTCGATTCTACAGCTACAAGTGAAACCTGAGAGTGACAGAACACCACAAGGTTGTGACCAAACACTTAAAGCATGGATGCACAAAGGTAAGAGGTCACTTCCATTTATGTTTGCTGTATCATTACTGAATGCAAAGCCCTTTGGTTTGTCAAATCAACTTGAGAATACCTACCAACGAGTTTCCATGTTTTGGTACTTTGGGAAGTTTCCTTGTTAAACTTCCCATTAAATATTTATCATTTTGGCTAGCTCTATTTTTGCACGACTAGGCCTACAGATAATTCAGAAACTCAGACTGCTGCTATATCACAGGATTGGCTGTGGGTTAGAAGGTTTTCTACCAGTGCAGCAGCAACCATACCAAACCCATTCTGAACCTATTTGCACGTTAGGCTCTTGTTGAATAGGCAATGACAAACCAACCATCCACTAGTCTATATATTTATCTAAATGAGCTAGATGAACTGCTTAGTTAGCTGAATAATTCAAGACATTTGTTTAATGATGAATACATGTGCAATTCATGGCAACACCTCATCACATACTGCAAAAAAATATATTAAACATTGAATAGAATTATGCACAAAGATTTCTTTTACTTGGTTTGAGTAGCCTTAAAAACACTGCATCACACACACAGCACAGCCAGTCTAGACACACTGCATCACACTGCATCACACTGCATCACACACACAGCACAGCCAGTCTAGACACACTGCATCACACTGCATCACACTGCATCACACACACAGCACAGCCAGTCTAGACACACTGCATCACACAGCATCACACTGCATCACACACACAGCACAGCCAGTCTAGACACACTGCATCACACTGCATCACACACAGCACAGCCAGTCTAGACACACTGCATCACACTGCATCACACTGCATCACACTGCATCACACTGCATTCCACTGCATCACACACACAGCACAGCCAGTCTAGACACACTGCATCACACTGCATCACACTGCATCACACTGCATCACACTGCATCACACACACAGGGAGAGAGAGAGCAACATATCAGGTTCAGACAACAACATGCACACTTTTACCGACAGTCACACATACAAACACACAGAAGAAATAGACCCACTTGGATACAAATGTGCGCACGGTCTTTTTAAACACATGAACTAGAGCATCCATCCCCTGATGACTGTGAGATGCTGGGCTGAGACCAGAGCAGAAACCTTGATGTTCCAACTGTATGGCAACAAGGAGTTAAAAGATGGTTAAAAGACCAAATTGACAGTGATAGAGGAGGCCTTAGTAACCAACCACATAGACACGTACAGCCAATGACACGCTAACCTACACCAGCGCCTTGCATGATGATCCCCAAGGCTGAACTCAAAACTGAGCACAAACTGAAAATAGGGCAAGACTGCAGAACCTGTTTCTGCTGTACGGCTGCTCCAGGGTCTGTCTCAGGACGTGGAGGACGCCTGAAATACATATTTGCTTCAGGATTACTCAAAAATAATCATGAGTTTAGAGCAGTGGACAAAGACACATGGTTGTTCTGTTGCCATGACTGATTAGTATGTCCTATAACTCTAACAGGCTTGTGTAACACTGATGATAAATGGAGGTGAGTTGCGATCAGAGAGAATGCTCCATATCATGACCTGTCAATCACTTTTCGCTTTGATTAAGCCAGGTAACATAAAGATTCTGTTCATCTCTTCGTCACCCACTTATACATTCAAGTCCAATTTTCTTCCTCAGTCTAATTTACACTGATTGGATCATGAAAGCCTCAATCAGAGAAATTATTTTTAATGTGATGCGAGCATGAGGAGTGTGTTTTCTGAATACGTTTAATGACAAGCCCAGATCTCTTCTTGATTTCTGGAGGAAGTTCATTCCGTGTGTCTGTAGTTGTGTGGCTCTGAAAGCTAATGAGGATGTCGTCACCCCCAGGGAGGGAACCTCTCATGTCCGTCCGTCCCCCCCCCCCTTCACCAGAGATCTAACCGTCATTTACCGAGCAATTCTGCAAGAAACTGTTGCTCTAATAAAACTGGAGAGAGGCAAAAGGAAAGGGCAGGGGTGTGCGAAACAGCCGGCTCTCTTACCCTACATAAGCAAATTGACTATAAATCCAAACCCCGGGTGCACGGGCGGGAGAGAGAGAGAGAGAGACAGAAAGAGAGAGCGACAAAGAGAGACAGAGAGAAGAGAGAGACAGAGAGAGAGAGAGAGACAGAAAGAGAGAGAGAGAGAGAGACAGAAAGAGAGAGCGACAAAGAGAGACAGAGAGAAGAGAGAGAGAGAGAGAAGACAGAGAGAGAAGAGAGAGAGAGGGGGGGAGAGAGAGTCACACAGAGAGAGAGAGAGAGAGAGAGAGAGAGAGAAGAGAGAGACAGAGAAAAGAGAGAAGACAGAGAGAGAGAGGGGAGGGAGAGAGGGGGGAGAGAGGGAGAGAGAGAAAGGGAGAGAGAGAGAAAGAGAGAAATGAGAGAGAGGAGAGAGAGAGGCGGAGAGAAAAGAGAGAGAGGCGGAGAGAAAAGAGAGAGAGGAGAGAGATAGGGAGGGAGATAGAGAGAGAAAGAGAGAAGAGAGAGAAAAGAGAGAGAGGGAGAGAGAGAGAGAGAGGCCATATCCGGGAAAGACGCAAACAGGATAGAAACGCCAGTTATCTCGGCAGTACCGGCCCGTCACCTTAGAGCCAGATAGACAAGGCGGAACAAGGCAGAACAGGCGGGTTTAACAAGTCGCAGATTCGCAGGTTTCTGGCTGTTTTATACGCAGGTTGCTGGAATGGATTTCCCTTAACGTTATTTACGGCTGAATCAGTCAGACTGCTTTAGTCACATCTGTTTCCCTCTCAACGGATTTAAAGCTGCTTCCAGAACAGGAAAAGGTTTATTCTGCTCGCTGGACATCAACTATCATATCACTGACCATTGAGGTAAGATGAACCCAGATCAACAGCTATTTTCTGCTTCCTTCGGATCTATTCAGCTCATTAGAAAGTGTATCGTGGTGAAGATCTAGAAGCATATTGCTTAAATGAGTCCTAGTCAAACATCTACAAAGGCGATATTTTCTATAGGTCAGTGGGTTGATTAGAACTATCTATATCGGTGTCCAGACTGCTGGATCCTGCAGCAGTAATATCACTGTTAATATCACTGTTAATATCACTGTTAATATCACTGTTAATATCACTGTTAATATCACTGTACATCCCCATAATATCACTGTACATCCCCATAATATCACCGTACATCCCCATAATATCAGCGTACATCCCCATAATATCACTGTACATCCCCATGTCACACTGGCAGGTTCTAGTTCAGGTTGTCAGTGTGACGTGCTTATTAGTTGCTCTAGTATGATAGTAAATGCACCCTGTATTGGCCACATGCATATCCGCATGTCTCCTGTCCTCCTTTAAGACAGCTCTTTATTCTGAGGAGTCAGCGCGTGTCAGCAGCAGCAGCTCGTGCATCAGTCTGCAGAGGACATCAGCTCGTGCTGGAAATCGTATCTAATGCACGAGACTAAGAGTCCCTCCCAGTTAGTTTGAAAATCAAAGCAGCACAGCAGAAACATGAACTACTTCAAATGTTATATTCTTACTAAAATACTGAACATGCCGACATGTCCCTCCAGTCCACTGCTGAGGTGTCTTCATGTGTTTCAGAATCAGGTTTCATTTACTGTGGCAGAAATGAGCAAACATAGAACATATATGTGACATAACAAATGAATACAATGTAAAATACACTACAATTATGATACAAATAACATAGAAGTACAAGTAACATAAGTACAAAGTCGTATGGGTATATATAGTACAAAGGGGGGGGGGGGGGGTATATACACAGTAGTGTAAACAGTGGTGCAAAAATCACAGTGGTACATTTTTAAGATGTGCAGTGGGATTCTGGAAGGGGGGGGGTGGGGTGTTGGTGCATGTGGGGTGTGGGGTGTTGGTGGGGTGTTGGTGCATGTGGGGTGTGGGGTGTTGGTGCATGTGGGGTGTTGGGTGTGGGGTGTTGGTGCATGTGGGGTGTTGGTGCATGTGGGGTGTGGGGTGTTGGTGGATGTGGGGTGTTGGTGGATGTGGGGTGTGGGGTGTTGGTGGGGTGTGGGGTGTTGGTGCATGTGGGGTGTGGGGTGTTGGTGGGTGTGGGGTGTGGGGTGTTGGTGGGTGTGGGGTGTGGGGTGTTGGTGGGGTGTGGGGTGTTGGTGCATGTGGGGTGTGGGGTGTTGGTGGATGTGGGGTGTTGGTGGATGTGGGGTGTTGGTGGATGTGGGGTGTGGGGTGTTGGTGGGGTGTGGGGTGTTGGTGCATGTGGGGTGTTGGTGCATGTGGGGTGTGGGGTGTTGGTGGGTGTGGGGTGTTGGTGGGGTGTGGGGTGTTGGTGCATGTGGGGTGTTGGTGCATGTGGGGTGTGGGGTGTTGGTGGGTGTGGGGTGTGGGGTGTTGGTGGGGTGTGGGGTGTTGGTGCATGTGGGGTGTGGGGTGTTGGTGGATGTGGGGTGTTGGTGGATGTGGGGTGTTGGTGGATGTGGGGTGTGGGGTGTTGGTGGGGTGTGGGGTGTTGGTGCATGTGGGGTGTTGGTGCATGTGGGGTGTGGGGTGTTGGTGGGTGTGGGGTGTGGGGTGTTGGTGGGGTGTGGGGTGTTGGTGCATGTGGGGTGTTGGTGCATGTGGGGTGTGGGGTGTTGGTGGGTGTGGGGTGTGGGGTGTTGGTGGGGTGTGGGGTGTTGGTGCATGTGGGGTGTGGGGTGTTGGTGGATGTGGGGTGTTGGTGGATGTGGGGTGTGGGGTGTTGGTGGGGTGTGGGGTGTTGGTGCATGTGGGGTGTTGGTGCATGTGGGGTGTGGGGTGTTGGTGGGTGTGGGGTGTGGGGTGTTGGTGGGGTGTGGGGTGTTGGTGCATGTGGGGTGTTGGTGCATGTGGGGTGTGGGGTGTTGGTGGGTGTGGGGTGTGGGGTGTTGGTGGGGTGTGGGGTGTTGGTGCATGTGGGGTGTGGGGTGTTGGTGGATGTGGGGTGTTGGTGGATGTGGGGTGTTGGTGCATGTGGGGTGTTGGTGGATGTGGGGTGTTGGTGCATGTGGGGTGTGGGGTGTTGGTGGGGTGTGGGGTGTTGGTGCATGTGGGGTGTTGGTGCATGTGGGGTGTGGGGTGTTGGTGGGGTGTGGGGTGTTGGTGCATGTGGGGTGTTGGTGGGGTGTGGGGTGTTGGTGCATGTGGGGTGTTGGTGCATGTGGGGTGTGGGGTGTTGGTGGGGTGTGGGGTGTTGGTGCATGTGGGGTGTTGGTGCATGTGGGGTGTGGGGTGTTGGTGGGGTGTGGGGTGTTGGTGCATGTGGGGTGTTGGTGCATGTGGGGTGTGGGGTGTTGGTGGGGTGTGGGGTGTTGGTGCATGTGGGGTGTTGGTGCATGTGGGGTGTTGGTGCATGTGGGGTGTTGGTGCATGTGGGGTGTTGGTGCATGTGGGGTGTGGGGTGTTGGTGGGGTGTGGGGTGTTGGTGCATGTGGGGTGTTGGTGCATGTGGGGTGTTGGTGCATGTGGGGTGTTGGTGCATGTGGGGTGTTGGTGCATGTGGGGTGTTGGTGCATGTGGGGTGTGGGGTGT
>CM059327.1:0-176711 GCA_030340685.1 Protosalanx chinensis | reverse complement strand
TATGAAAGGCCCTGCACAGGGCCACGCAGTGGGATGGACTGTACAAGTTACTGCTTTGGCTCCGACAGTCAGGGCCTGTTCCGCTCTCCATCTCAATCCTGCTGTGTTGACAATCAATTCCAACCTGTGAACAACTACTCCCATATGCCTTTGGTGTCTCGATCTTCGTGTGTGGGGGAATAAAGTCCCACATGCCTTTGGTGTCTCGATCTTCGTGTGTGGGGGAATAAAGTCCCACATGCCTTTGGTGTCTCGATCTTTGTGGGGGAATAAAGTCGATGTAGTCGTGAAGTGGGACTTGAATACCCCTGTCAGTTATGGGAGAGAAACAGCAGTTTTCCAAGTATGTCTGCTCCAGGATTAAGAATTTACTCAAATGATTTAGGAATAATGATCTGTTAGTGTCTGGCTTACATGTTTTGTTCATGCATGTACTTGAAAAAATGTTTTTGCTATAAAAAGCTATTTGTAACAATAACAAAACATTGGCATTTTTTATAGACCCTAGTCCTATATGTGAAGGTTATTATATCAAGATTACGACAACAATGTCCTCACACTGTGGGTAAAAAGCTAACAGCAAACTGTCTTAAAACATCCATTATCCACCGCTTATTAGCGGTGCTGCTTATTCCCGGGTCATAATTTTTTTTAAACAAATATTTAAAACACAAACATTATGTTATATTTTATAACAGTGGAATACTACATTATGGAATCCAACATTGTATGAATAGGCCTGTATTTTCTCAGTTAAATTAGTGTAATCTTGCTCCAGGTCTGTGGTCAGTGTCACTCTGAGCTTTCTGCTCCTTAACTTTGATGCACTCCCCTGATACCCTGTTAAAGAAATATCGGATTGTTCAAATAGCGCTGTGGCAAATATCACAAATATGGGATTTTGAACATTCCAATTGCATATTTTCCCATAAACACAAACTATGCAACACATTTGATTATGGCTTCAGAATTTACTAATGAGAAGCCTAACACTAACATGGTAATGAGAAGCCTAACACTAACATGGTAATGAGAAGCCTCACACTAACATGGTAATGAGAAGCCTAACACTAACATGGTAATGAGAAGCCTCACACTAACATGGTAATGAGAAGCCTCACACTAACATGGTAATGAGAAGCCTAACACTAACATGGTAATGAGAAGCCTAACACTAACATGGTAATAAGAAGCCTAACACTAACATGGTAATGAGAAGCCTCACACTAACATGGTAATGAGAAGCCTAACACTAACATGGTAATGAGAAGCCTCACACTAACATGGTAATGAGAAGCCTAACACTAACATGGTAATGAGAAGCCTCACACTAACATGGTAATGAGAAGCCTAACACTAACATGGTAATGAGAAGCCTAACACTAACATGGTAATGAGAAGCCTAACACTAACATGGTAATGAGAAGCCTCACACTAACATGGTAATAAGAAGCCTAACACTAACATGGTAATGAGAAGCCTCACACTAACATGGTAATGAGAAGCCTCACACTAACATGGTAATGAGAAGCCTCACACTAACATGGTAATGAGAAGCCTCACACTAACATGGTAATGAGAAGCCTAACACTAACATGGTAATGAGAAGCCTAACACTAACATGGTAATGAGAAGCCTCACACTAACATGGTAATGAGAAGCCTCACACTAACATGGTAATGAGAAGCCTAACACTAACATGGTAATGAGAAGCCTCACACTAACATGGTAATGAGAAGCCTCACACTAACATGGTAATGAGAAGCCTAACACTAACATGGTAATGAGAAGCTTCACATTAACATGGTAATGAGAAGCCTAACACTAACATGGTAATGAGAAGCCTCACACTAACATGGTAATGAGAAGCCTCACACTAACATGGTAATGAGAAGCCTAACACTAACATGGTAATGAGAAGCCTAACACTAACATGGTAATGAGAAGCCTCACACTAACATGGTAATGAGAAGCTTCACACTAACATGGTAATGAGAAGCCTCACACTAACATGGTAATGAGAAGCCTCACACTAACATGGTAATGAGAAGCCTCACACTAACATGGTAATGAGAAGCCTAACACTAACATGGTAATGAGAAGCCTAACACTAACATGGTAATGAGAAGCCTAACACTAACATGGTAATGAGAAGCCTCACACTAACATGGTAATGAGAAGCCTCACACTAACATGGTAATGAGAAGCCTAACACTAACATGGTAAAGAGAAGCCTAACACTAACATGGTAATGAGAAGCCTAACACTAACATGGTAATGAGAAGCCTCACACTAACATGGTAATGAGAAGCTTCACACTAACATGGTAATGAGAAGCCTCACACTAACATGGTAATGAGAAGCCTCACACTAACATGGTAATGAGAAGCCTAACACTAACATGGTAATGAGAAGCCTAACAGTAACATGGTAATGAGAAGCCTAACACTAACATGGTAATGAGAAGCCTCACACTAACATGGTAATGAGAAGCCTAACACTAACATGGTAAGAAGATTTTTGTCTGATTTCTGCTAGAAGGCTTAGGCAGGGTGAGAAAACGTCTTAGACATGCTGCCTGAGTCTTTTCAATCCAGGAAAGACCTGAATGGGACTAAGAATTAGTGTGTGAGTGTGTATTTAGTGTGTGTGAGGGGAGATGCTTCAGTACTAGGGAGTGAGGAACATTTATAACCGCTGCACCCGACAATTAGCAAAAACTAAATTGCATGTCAATGTAGGAAGCAGTTCAACAGAATCCTGCTTCTGTTAAAGGCTAACTAGGCCACACCATCGCCTCACTTTTCTTCATATCATGACCTGTCATAATAACACTGCTGAATGGTCTTGTGATTTGAGTCATTTGCTTTTGCCTCAAGCTGAGGAGCAAGGAGTGGGGGTCTGGGAGTGGGGGTCTGGAAGTGGGGGTCTGGGAGTGGGGGTCTGGGGGTGGGGCTCTGGAAGTGGGGGTTTGGGAGTGGGGGTCTGGAAGTGGGGGTCTGGGGGTGGGGGTCTGGAAGTGGGGGTCTGGGAGTGGGGGTCTGGAAGTGGGGGTCTGGAAGTCTGGGAGTGGGGGTCTGGGAGTGGGGGTCTGGGAGTGGGGGTCTGGGGGTGGGGCTCTGGGAGTGGGGGTCTGGGAGTGGGGGTCTGGGAGTGGGGGTCTGGGAGTCTGGGAGGGGCTGCAGTAACATAGGGTAGACTTGCCCTCCTTCTTGATTATGTGGTTGTGTCTTTACAGGCTAGCAATGCCAGTCCATGGTGTTTTTTCAAAACAAATCGCATTTGTTTGGTTTTATAGATAATAATAATAATGAAAAGGTTAATTACACATGCTGAATCTCTCCACATACACTTCAATTCAATTTCAAAGGCTTAATTCTTCAGTTCAGTTCTAATGCAGAAATATACATTTAGGATTTCCTGAATTTTTAGTCAATAGATGCTTTTCCACAACCTTTATTCAGCTGTGAGTCGGTCCTTCCTCTGTGGAACTGGTTGCTATGGAAGTCATCAGCAGTGTGATACAAAGCAAAAAGTCTAATCTTGAGGGAAATATTGTTTTTTCATTTGATTATCAAAAGGAACATGTGTAGCCTTGGAGAGAGACAGACGGTCATTAAATGACACCGGCAGTCAGTGAGACGGACCAGTCAAGGTCCAACTGAAGAGAAAGTAGACTCACTAAGTGTAAATAGATTTGGCAGGTACAGGTACTCCATCAAGGCACAGCAGCCATCCATCAGTACAGGAATGAGCAGGGTTCAACACACAGGACATGGAAGAACTGAACTCTACAGGAAGGTTGTTAGATTAAACTAGATCAAACTAACCATAATTTAAGGTCCAAGCAGGCTATCAAATGTTTTTTTGGAGTATGTAAACAAAAAAACATGTAAATGCAGTTTCAAGTTTTGGTTTGACTTGGATGATGATGACCAGTGCTGCTGCTGTCATAATGTTTTTAATAATGATCTTTAGCAGGGTGGGAAAAGAGATTAGTCTGTTATGTTGAAAAGTTTCTTGTCTCTGTGTGATTTGATGTTTGAGGCTGACTCATGTAGTATCCGATACCTACAGGGACTGTTTACTATCATAGTTGTATATTTTCTTTGACATTTCCCATTTGATTTTCATCGTAGTTGATCTGCCAACATTAAGGTATGGCAGATTAGAATACTGAATCAAATATAGAATGTTTTGCATGTTTCTACAGTGACAGAGTCATTGCCCCCTTCCACTAACCATGATGAATAATGAACTAACCCAGAACCATAAAACACAAGTGTCTTCAGTCCCTCCCCTGCTCAGTATTTAAACCCACAGCAACATTGGGAAATATGAGAGAAACTAGAGACTTTCTGGGGAAATTGTAGAGTGAAACTGAACTGAATAGTAACTGAAATGTTCCAGCAGATAAGCTGTATATGTTTACAAAAACACATACTTATTATTTATGAAAATTGCATAGTATTATTGCTGCTCATTTACAATTCAAAATACAAAGAGTGACGTGTAGAATGAAACTGAAATGAAAACAAGGATCAGTGCTAGACACTGACAAGGGTTTAGTCTTTCATTTTAAATTGGAACGTTTTACGATAAATAAAAATGTAAGCAAAAATAAAATGGTTCCCGGGGTGTTTTAACCCCTGTGCACCATATTCCATGATATATGCCTCTATAAGGTTAAAAATCACCAGTGAAGTCGAAGATTGAAGCACTATGTGGCCCTGATGGGTTTCTCTTTCTATAGAATATGGAATGTGTGTCTGCTACAAACTTCCTGATAATGAACCGCATGCTTAGCAGGGTCTAAACATCCCTCAACCCAGCTATGTTTTCCACTTCCTCCTGAAGGATCCTCAGGCTTCACCTCAGCTCTCACTGGTTATACTGGAAGCGGATGTATTTGTGTACCATATTGCTGCATACAGAATAAATCAGAAGCTGCTGTTCTCACTAAACTAGAAGTGTTGCTCCTGCCAACACTAAAGCATACAGAGACCTGGCAGAGGGCCATGATCACAGATGGATCTTCATCCTGATAAAGATCGCAAGACAGAAATATCAAACAAAATGCACTTCTCTGGAGAGTCTGTCCATTGTGTAAAACAGTTCTGTACTGGAGCTGCCAGAGACATTCACAAGTACAATATTCCAGATGGTTTGGATGATTTTTACCAAAGCATGTGGAGATCCAGCTCTGTAGATGTCTGTAATGATGATGTGATCAGATGTTGTATAAAGCAGGGATACTAACAGGCATTACACACTTCCTTTCACTCTGGATTAGATTAGCGTTAATTCAACTTTCTGTTTCTATTCTCTCCACTGCCACAAAAACATTATTGCATCACCCGGATTCCTGTTTTAATGGTTGATGTCTTCATTCCTAAAACAGACAAATTATCCAATTTAATTGGCTCATATTATCATTCCTTCTGTAATCCATTTATTTGAGCAACAATCTGACAGTACATTCATAATGAATGTAATCTGAATGATAATGATGATGGGATGTTTATGCTGTTTCTTAAAGCAAATTAATGATAGGCAGTACGATGAAGTGCTATAGACGGTATGATGAAGAGCCATAGGCAGTACGATGAAGTGCTATAGACGGTATGATAAAGAGCTATAGGCAGTATGATGAAGAGCTATAGGCAGTATGATGAAGAGCTATAGGCAGTATGATGAAGAGCTATAGGCAGTATGATGAAGAGCTATAGGCAGTATGATGAAGAGCTATAGGCAGTATGATGAAGAGCTATAGGCAGTATGATGAAGAGCTATAGGCAGTATGATGAAGAGCTATAGGCAGTATGATGAAGAGCTATAGGCAGTATGATGAAGAGCTATAGGCAGTATGATGAAGAGCTATAGGCAGTATGATGAAGAGCTATAGGCAGTATGATGAAGAGCTATAGGCAGTATGATGAAGAGCTATAGGCAGTATGATGAAGAGCTATAGGCAGTATGATGAAGCGCTATAGGCAGTATGATGAAGCGCTATAGGCAGTATGATGAAGAGCTATAGGCAGTATGATGAAGAGATATAGGCAGTATGATGAAGAGATATAGGCAGTATGATGAAGAGATATAGGCAGTATGATGAAGAGCTATAGGCAGAAATACTGTAATCTATAATAATTTTGCCCAAACCAAGTAGAAGTATAAATGTCAGGTAAGGTTAATGTGATTGGTTCTGCAATTAAACAGGAAAGACTATCTGTGTGTAAACATTCAGTTGATAATCTCAAAAGGAAAGACTTCAGTCAATCCAGATGCCTTTAAAACCTGCATACTTCTCTAACCTTTGATCAGACAGATCATGACTGTGGCACATTACATGATGTTAACCCACTCTGCATGAAAGGAGCTCAATCGTTCTGCATAAGTTTTTCCCTTCCTGTTCTCTTTCCTAGCTAATATTAATTCTCATAACAGGATATTTAGGGAGAAAGTTGGCACAAGGTCAACTACTGCTGCCAATGTTAAATACCTGCCATCCATTAGTTTTTCACAAAGATGTGAATGTGGACTGCTGATGAGTGTTTCAGTGACCTCAGCTGTCAGATTTATCAACACATCAGCTGTCAGTCTTATCAACACACATCAGCTGTCAGATTTATCAACACACATCAGCTGTCAGATTTATCAACACACATCAGCTGTCAGATTTATCAACACACATCAGCTGTCAGATGTATCAACACACATCAGGGGGAATACTAAACTGACACTCCTCCAGGAAACATTCTATACCACGAGAGGACATCATTATCATTTATTTTCAATAAGGTAAAAAGTATGGGAAAACCTCTTAATCCCAGGAGATTTGCACATGGATATGAATAATGAAAGCTGTAGTATGATTGAACTGGTTTACCATTAAAACATTTGATTTGCATTTGTCAAAGAAGAACTTTAGCTCCAACTATAAAATATATTTTCATGACAATTAAAGGGATAGTGACAATTTTAGGTAAAAGTGTGGGTTGTAATTTTCAGCCAATTTGAGTCCAACATAATGTTTATATTACATAAAGCTCCAGATGCTCACATGACCTGTGGAAGTCCATCCCTAAATAAATTCAAATAAAAGCTTGACTCTAGATTTGACTTCAACATCTTCCTCCATCCTTAATCCTTCTGCTAGTATAATAAAGACAGAAGAGGCTGTATTCACACCCTGGTTACAGTACTTTTCCTTTGACATGTGAATGACTTCAGCAACACTTGAGTCAATCTGATATGTTCTCCTTTTTTCCATCTGTTTCTCTTGTCTCTTCCATCCGTCTCTTTATCTGTACTATCTCCCTCTCTTTCCATGTCTCTATTGCAGGCTGTGGTTTGTCTGGCACGTGGCGAAGGGGGGAGAGGATGCATCTGTGGGCCAGTGTAAGAGCCTCCCCCCGGGGAAGCTGTCGCTGGATGCAGGGCCCCACGGGCCGTTGACCCTCCGTCTCTGTGATTTATGGCTGCTAGGGATCTGGCCTCTTCTTTCTCATCAACACACATACACACCACTGCACCACAGTAAAATAAGCCACACACACACACTGCACCACAGAAAGAGCTGAACCCACACACTACACCACAGCACCCAGTCATATCTGCAGTGAGATCCTGGCACACACTGCTTTAACCTCCACACACATAAACGCACACGCTACAAGGCTAACCTGTGTGACCCCTCCCCTTCACACAGCCCCCCCACCAGCCTCCTGTGTGACCCCTCCCCTTCACACAGCCCTCCCACCAGCCTCCTGTGTGACCCCTCCCCTTCACACAGCCCTCCCACCAGCCTCCTGTGTGACCCCTCCCCTTCACACAGCCCTCCCCACCAGCCTCCTGTGTGACCCCTCCCCTTCACACAGCCCTCCCCACCAGCCTCCTGTGTGACTCCTCCCCTTCACACAGCCCTCCCCACCAGCCTGTGTGACTCCTCCCCTTCACACAGCCCTCCCCACCAGCCTGTGTGACTCCTCCCCTTCACACAGCCCTCCCCTCCCCACCAGCCTCCTGTGAGACACTTCCTCCCTGACTCAGTGTGGATTAGCCCCCCCCCCCCCCCCCCCCCATCTCAGCCATGGCACATCAGACCTCCTCCTGCTTGCTGCTTAGTGGATGAGCAGAATCAATGGAACTGCGCTGAGTAATGAGGGAATGTTCCTGCATTCGCATGGCCTGAAACAGATCACCTGTCAACACAGACGCTTTACCACTTCAGAGAACTAAATGACTCGTGCTCTACTGCAAACATTTTGAGTTGCTGTACCAAAACACATTTTTACCTGACACAAGTGTGTCCCTTTCCTAACCTAACCGTGTGGACTGAGCTCTAGAGACAGCTGGCTCCCTCGCCATGGTGTTGCCGCCCCCTGACAAACGTCACGTGTGTCTCACCACCATTGTCATCATGACCAGCATGGCCTTCATGGACGCCTACCTGGTCGAGCAGAACCAGGGCCCCAGGAAGATCGGTGTGTGTATCATTGTGCTGGTGGGAGATGTGTGTTTCCTCATTGTGCTGCGCTATGTGGCTGTGTGGGTCGGTGCTGAGGTAAGAACCGCCCGCAGAGGCTACGCCATGATCCTCTGGTTCCTCTACATCTTTGTCTTGGAGATCAAGCTGTACTTCGTCTTCCAGAACTGCAAGGCGGACAGGAAGAGTCTGGAGACGGTAGCCCGGAAGGCACTCACCTTGCTGCTGTCTGTATGTGTGCCTGGTCTCTACCTAGTCCTGGTGGCTCTGGACAGCATGGAGTATGTGAGAACATTCCGGAAAAAGGAGGACATGCGAGGGAGGCTGTTCTGGGTCGCTCTAGATTTACTGGACCTGCTTGACATCCAGGCTAACCTGTGGGAGCCACAGCGGACGGGCCTTCCAATCTGGGCAGAGGGCCTCATGTTCTTCTACTGTTACATCCTGCTGCTCATCTTACCCTGTGTGTCCCTCAGTGAGATCAGTATGCAGGGTGAACATGTGTCACCACAGAAGATGATGCTATATCCTGTCCTCAGCTTAGTCACCATAAATGTGGTCACCATCCTCATTCGGGGTGTCAACATGGTGCTTTTCCAGGATAGTCGTGTTTCCACTATCTTTGTTGGTAAGAACGTGGTGGCTATTGCTACCAAGGTGTCGACGTTCCTGGAGTACCGTAAGCAGGTAAAGGACTTCCCTCATCCTCAGAACGCCATGGCACTGGAACTGCAGCAAAACTCCATAAGCCACACGCAACCACTGCCCAATGCCACCAGCTTGCCCCATGAACCTTCGCCTGCCCAGGACATCATGGACACATGACATCATGGACACATGACATTATGGACACATGACATCATGGACACATGACATCATGGACACATGACATCATGGACACATGACATCATGGACACATGACATCATGGACACATGACATCATGGACACATGACATCATAGACACATGACCGCCAGCACTGGACTCACCAGAGACACAATATGGCTGAGTGACCGAGCCCTCAGATGCCATTTGGAATGTTTATAACAGGATGGTTTTCTGCTCCTGTTAGGAGATTCTAAACTGTGGAAATACCAGCGGAATATTTCCAGCCTTGCCTGTTTCTGAATGGTTACACTCCCCTTTATTCTAAGTAAAAGGACATTATGTTTTTATTGTATTGCATTTTTTTAAGTAACTAAAATGATATTTACATTCGGTGACCTTTATTGTGTAAATTGAACTATATGTTCCTTCAAATATTTTGGAAACTACTTTTCTTTTGAAATCAACTGAGGGTACCTTTCACCTTGAACAGAAAATGTATTTGAAGCAGTAAACCAGGCGGGGATTGTCATGAAAATGTATTATTAGGGTTTATTTGTGTTAAACTGTGTAAAAGGTGGCAAAAATATATATAACTGAGCCTCTGCTTGGTTCATCTGAGAATAGATGTGTAGCTTGTTACCCCTGTTAGCTTCAACCCACAAGACAGAGCTTCACAAGACAGAGCTTCACAAGACAGAGCTTCACAAGACAGAGCTTCACAAGACAGAGCTTCAAAAGACAGAGCTTCACAAGACAGAGCTTCACAGGACAGAGCTTCACAAGACAGAGCTTCACAGGACAGAGCTTCACAAGACAGAGCTTCACAAGACAGAGCTTCACAAGACAGAGCTTCAAAAGACAGAGCTTCACAGGACAGAGCTTCACAAGACAGAGCTTCAAAAGACAGAGCTTCGCAAGACAGAGCTTCGCAAGACAGAGCTTCACAGGACAGAGCCTCACAAGACAGAGCTTCACAGGACAGAACTTCACAGGAGAGAGCTCCACAGGAGAGAGCTTCACAGGACAGAGCTTCACAGGACAGAGCTTCAAAAGACAGAGCTTCAAAAGACAGAGCTTCACAGGACAGAGCTTCACAGGACAGAGCTTCACAGGACAGAGCTTCACAAGACAGCGCTTCACAAGACAGCGCTTCACAGGACAGAGCTTCACAGGACAGAGCTTCAAAAGACAGAGCTTCACAGGACAGAGCTTCACAGGACAGAGCTTCACAAGACAGAGCTTCACAAGACAGAGCTTCAAAAGACAGAGCTTCAAAAGACAGAGCTTCAAAAGACAGAGCTTCACAAGACAGAGCTTCACAAGACAGAGCTTCACAAGACAGAGCTTCACAAGACAGAGCTTCACAGGACAGAGCTTTACAAGACAGAGCTTCACAAGACAGAGCTTCAAAAGACAGAGCTTCACAGGACAGAGCTTCGCAAGACAGAGCTTCACAAGACAGAGCTTCAAAAGACAGAGCTTCACAGGACAGAGCTTCACAGGACAGAGCTTCACAGGACAGAGCTTCACAGGACAGAGCTTCACAAGACAGAGCTTCACAGGACAGAGCTTCACAAGACAGAGCTTCACAAGACAGAGCTTCACAGGACAGAGCTTCACAGGACAGAGCTTCACAGGACAGAGCTTCAAAAGACAGAGCTTCACAGGACAGAGCTTCACAAGACAGAGCTTCACAAGACAGAGCTTCAAAAGACAGAGCTTCACAGGACAGAGCTTCACAGGACAGAGCTTCACAGGACAGAGCTTCACAAGACAGAGCTTCACAGGACAGAGCTTCACAGGACAGAGCTTCACAGGACAGAGCTTCACAAGACAGAGCTTCACAAGACAGAGCTTCACAAGACAGAGCTTCACAGGACAGAGCTTCACAAGACAGAGCTTCACAAGACAGAGCTTCACAAGACAGAGCTTCACAGGACAGAGCTTCACAAGACAGAGCTTCAAAAGACAGAGCTTCACAGGACAGAGCTTCAAAAGACAGAGCTTCGCAAGACAGAGCTTCACAGGACAGAGCTTCACAGGAGAGAGCTTCACAGGACAGAGCTTCAAAAGACAGAGCTTCACAGGACAGAGCTACACAGGACAGAGCTTCACAAGACAGAACTTCACAAGACAGAGCTTCACAGGAGAGAGCTTCACAGGACAGAGCTTCACAGGACAGAGCTTCAAAAGACAGAGCTTCACAAGACAGAGCTTCACAAGACAGAGCTTCACAAGACAGAGCTTCACAGGACAGAGCTTTACAGGACAGAGCTCTACAAGCTCTACATCTAGTCTGGGCAGGTGTGTGTGTGTGTGTCTGTATTTAAAATGATATTTGGATTTGTGTAGACAAATGCAATTAGTAAAAGAGTGCAAAAGAGGTTCCTTAGTGTTTATGTCAGTAATACTGATGGGAATTTAGATTTGTATTTTATGTTACTGTACATTCCTCCACAACTAAGCCTTGAACTCACAAAATGCAGAAAAAGTGCAGACATTGCCTCATTGATGAACAATAAATGGATACATGTACAATCCAATTGAGGTAGAACAATTTATAATGAAAGCTTTGTTCATCCTATTATTATTATTATTATTATTATTGGTGTTATTATTATGTACATTATTATCTTACTTGTATGTTTGAGGCCAGTGATGTTTTAATAAATGTATTGAAGAAAAACTCAAATGGGTCTGACTCTGTACAGTTAGCTTTCAACTTTGAACGGAACAGTTGTGTGAGTCCTCCTGAGTCCTCCTAACTCCTTCTGAGTCCTTCTAAGTCCTCCTAACTCCTTCTGAGTCCTTCTGAGTCCTTCTAACTCCTTCTAACTCCTTCTGAATCCTTCTAACTCCTTCTAAGTCCTTCTGAATCCTTCTAAGTCCTCCTAACTCCTTCTAAGTCCTCCTAACTCCTTCTGAATCCTTCTAACTCCTTCTGAGTCCTTCTGAGTCCTCCTAACTCCTAAATCCTTCTGAGTCCTACTGAGTCCTTCTAATTTATAAGTCATATTGAATAGTTGTTTCATGCCTCCAATCCTTGAGCATCGTTTTTTTCGTGTTTGATCAAAACTGAAAAACAGTCAGTCTACATTTGGAAAATGTATAGTTATTGTTTGTGGAGTGTCATGTTATTGTTGAGTGATTAAAGGCTGCCAGGGTGCCATTTGAGGCCCGACTCTATTAGCTGCATTCCACAGACAGTGCTTAGTGACATCACTGTCTGAAAACAGACAAATGTTACACACACACACATACTAATAATACAAAAGAAAATTCAATTCTATTCAAAACCTGTGGTCCAGTGAAAAAACCCTCAGTTTTGGTTTTCAACATTTAATTTATCGTGTGTTACCTGTCATTTAAAAACCTTGATGCATTTTGTGTTACCTTGGAGAGTTACTCAACTGCATAACAAAAGGTACTGAGGACAGAAGGTGACATCAGCTACAGGAACAATGATGTTTATCTCAAAGCTTCAGAGGTCACAACAGTCACAGCTCTGGGAGCCAAGCAGGACCTTATAACCCCTTAACTCCACTGACAGAATATAGAACAATGCTCTGACAAATGACACTGCTTACTACCATTTTCAATATTTGCTTATGGTTCCTTATGGATTTTATTTGTTGTTACTTCAAATGCGTCTCACCACCGCAAGCGTTTAAAGAGAAAAGCAATGACAAATTTGCAAATAAAAGAAATTCCTCTAACCTCCACTGCACTAAATCACCTCTCTGACCCTCTTAGCTTGAGATTCATTCATAAATCACCTAGCCTGTGCATCAAGTAATTAATTGTGCTCTCTCCATATGTAATGGGGTCGTCAAAAAGCTTTTCTCTCCACCAGTGATTTATTCTGAGTCCATAACTGCTGAAATATTCAATCTCCATGAGATTAATTCAGACCCCTGAGGGTTTTTGATTACAGCTTCTGCTTCTCCTTGTTGACCAGTCTCATGTTTCTGATCTGCTTTCTTTCTTAGATTCTCCAAACTCCATTTAGAATCCAAACACTGTGGAATGGGTTTCTCTTGCACACTTTTCTAAAGTGTTCTTACATTACACCCTAACCCTAAACCATTTACAAATATGTTTTGATTGGAGTTACATTTACATTTATTCATTTAGCAGATGCTTTTATCCAAAACAATTTCTAAGAGAGAGCTTTACAAAAGAGCATCGGTCACTGATCATAACAACGTGATAGACCCCAAACATAGCGGGTTTATACAGTAGATTATGAAATGTACATTGTGAGAAGCTAAACAAGAGCCTCAAGAGCATTTAGCTGAACAAGTTACAATTATATGGCATCTCCAACATGTAGTAGTGTACCTGTAGGAAAGCAAGCAACAATAACAAAGCAACTCACTGCGAAATACTAAACATTAAACACAGGTTAGGACCGGGAGTTAAATTACCACATAGTTTTGATGTGGTCTTTGAACTCTCATCATTATACGTTAAATATTAAACTAAAATAAATACTTAAATATAGAGCAACTGTATGTACGGTTTCTGTCAAGAGTAATGCAAACAATCAAAGAAAGCTCCCCAGTCACCTAATAACTCAAAGATATGAGGGTCTGTGCACACATTGCACTCATCATTATTCCAGCACTAAATGTAACCCTTGGGCTGAATCCAACACTAATGTGCCTTTGCTTCACATGACAGATGTGTGTGAAATAACTTACCAGAGGCAGACAGGCCGGCCATGCCATGCCAGACACTAATTAGTAACATTTCAAAATAGATAACAAAAAGAACAATTAGCAAATAATTTGTTAATAGTCTGTTATATACCTGGATAAGTGATTAATAACATGTTTACATTTGCTTGAATTATGGATTTATATTACAGATTTATTTTAATAAACACTAATGCTTAATGGATATTTTAATTATTCTATACTCACTCTCACTTTGAATCAGGTGTGTTGGATGATGTGGAAGACGTGTAACATTCCCTAAGGTATTTCTGAAATTGCTGGCTCAGCGGTTAAGGTGTTTGGCTCGTGATCGGAAGGTTGCGAGTTTGATTCCCGGCTGTGGCTACATGACGTTGTCTCCTTGGGCAAGGCACTTCACCCTACTTGCCTCAGGGGGGAATGTCCCTGTACCTGCTGTAAATTTATCTGGATAAGAGTGTCTGCTAAATGACTAAATGTAATGTAAATGCGGTGTCGTCCTTAATGTCCCCTCCTGTTTGGAACATTACAGGTATATTCATCATGTTCACCATTCACACATGAATGTACCTGTAATGGACCAAAATGGCACCATTCAGTATCTGAATAAGGGAACATTATGAATGTGTTTCTGTCATGGTGAGAAGAGCAGAGATGGGCCAGAACACAGCAGCAGAGATGGACCAGAACACAGCAGCAGAGATGGACCAGAACACAGCAGCAGAGATGGACCAGAACACAGCAGCAGAGATGGACCAGAACACAGCAGCAGAGATGGACCAGAACACAGCAGCAGAGATGGACCAGAACACAGCAGCAGAGATGGACCAGAACACAGCAGCAGAGATGGACCAGAACACAGCAGCAGAGATGGACCAGAACACAGCAGCAGAGATGGACCAGAACACAGTAGCAGAGATGGACCAGAACACAGCAGCAGAGATGGACCAGAACACAGCAGCAGAGATGGACCAGAACACAGCAGCAGAGATGGACCAGAACACAGCAGCAGAGATGGACCAGAACACAGCAGCAGAGATGGACCAGAACACAGCAGCAGAGATGGACCAGAACACAGCAGCAGGAATGGGCCAGAACACAGCAGCAGAGATGGACCAGAACACAGCAGCAGAGATGGGCCAGAACACAGCAGCAGAGATGGACCAGAACACAGCAGCAGAGATGGACCAGAACACAGTAGCAGAGCACACTGGACATCAGAATATCAACAGACCAGCACTGGAAACTAAACAGGGACTTCAATACTGATCCCAACAGAACCAAGACAGACATTCAAGAATAAACAATAAGAGAGTCAAGACCAGCTTGGAACTACAACTCAGAACGTCCTGGACACACAGTGTCCATTCAGTAGCTTTGTACGACCTTAGGCAATGTCACAAATGTTACATTTCTTGTTAGGTAGGATTGAAAAAAAATATTTCTGAAAGGAAGGAAGGAACACTGTCTTCATGCTGCATGAAATGATTCTGAAATAACCCTCCATTACAACAGTGCTGAGTCTGATTAACCAAGGAAGCAACAAGGAACATCATGTCCTAAACATTCTGTCAACATGGTGGCAGTCAGGGGGGGAAGTACAGCTGTTGCTGCTGCTGTCAAAACTGGAGGAGCGTGACCATTGACAAGGCACAGTCCATGGGCCAGATTTGTTGAATAAATCATTTTAAGGAAGATAACTGATAGGCAATTCTATAAGGATGGAAAGGCCAAACAGAGGGCTTGTTAGGGGCATGAGGAAGGAACTCATCAGAGCACAAGATCAGGGCTGAGATAGGAAAGCTTGTTAGCTGTAGCATGCTAGTAAAAAGGATGGAAAGCTTGTTAGCTGTAGCATGCTAGTAAAGAGGATGTCTCATTATAGAACAGCAACACAGCCTACTTGGGTCTGCCTGCTCCTAATGGATGCATGGACATGGAGGGATCCATTTCAAAGGAATAATTACGAAGAGTGATTTAATCTGGTAATAAGGTAGATATGGAACAAACCATTGGATTGGAATTGGCATTTGGAACTACATTAAAACTAACCTTAACCCACAAAATAAAATAATTTTAAATAAAGGTAATTAAATAATTGTATTGAGTATATAACATTTAAAAGTGTATGTTCTATAAACATTTACTTGTATACCAATTGTTACCTCATCGATAGAATACCCTTCTCTTAGAGCACCCTCCACTGGCCATCAGGTTAGTTTCAGGTCAGGTTCATTTCAATATTAAAGTAGTTATTCACTGGGTTTTAGACTATTTCACAGTGTTCCTTAAGGTCTCTGAATAGGATATGTAACATTGGTTGGGTAACCCGTCTGTCAGAGGGATCTTCAACTCACACCTCCGGGAGAGCTTCTCACAGATCCCGGGGGAGGCTGGGGACATCGAGTCTGAATGGACCATGTTCTCGACCTCCATTGTCAATGCGGCAGTCCGGAGTTGCGGTCGCAAGGTCTCTGGTGCTGGTCGTGGCGGCAATCCCAGAACCCGGTGGTGGACACCGGAAGTAAGGGATGCCGTCAAACTGAAGAAGGAGTCCTATCGAGCCGTTCTGGCTTGTGGGACTCCCGAAACAGTTGACCGGTACCGGCAGGCCAAGCGTGCCGCGGCTCGGGTAGTCGCAGAGGCAAAAACTCGGGTCTGGGAGGAGTTCGGGGAGGCCATGGAGAAGGACTATGGGTCGGCCCCAAGGAAATTCTGGCAAACCGTTCGGCGCCTCAGGAGGGGGAAGCAGTGCTTCACCAACACTGTTTACGGTGCGGGTGGGGAGCTGTTGACGTCGACTGGGGATGTTGTCGGACGGTGGAAGGAATACTTTGAGGATCTCCTCAATCCTGCCGTCACGTCTTCCGAGGAGGAAGCAGAGACTGGGGACTTCGGGGCGGACCCGCCTATCACCCGGGCTGAAGTCACTGAGGTAGTCGATGGGCTCCTTGGTGGCAGGGCTCCGGGGGTGGACGAGATCCGTCCTGAGTACCTGAAGTCTCTGGATGTTGTGGGACTGTCCTGGTTGACACGCCTCTGCAGCATCGCGTGGCGGTCTGGAACAGTGCCTATGGATTGGCAGACCGGGGTGGTGGTTCCCCTATTTAAGAAGGGGGACCGGAGGATGTGTTCCAATTACAGAGGAATCACACTCCTCAGCCTCCCCGGTAAGGTCTACGCCAGGGTACTGGAGAGGAGAATCCGGCCAATAGTCGAACCTCGGATCCAGGAGGAGCAGTGTGGTTTTCGTCCTGGCCGCGGAACACTGGACCAGCTCTACACCCTCTACCGGGTGCTCGAGGGTTCATGGGAGTTTGCCCAACCAGTCTACATGTGTTTTGTGGATCTGGAGAAGGCATTCGACTGTGTCCCTCGTGGTGTCCTGTGGGGGGTACTTCGGGAGTACGGGGTCCGGGGCCCTTTGTTAGGGGCCGTCCGTTCCCTGTACAACCGAAGTAGGAGCTGTGTTCGCATTGCCGGCAATAGGTCAGACCTGTTCCGGGTGCATGCTGGACTCCGCCAGGGTTGCCCTTTGTCACCGGTTCTGTTCATTGTTTATATGGACAGAATTTCTAGGCGCGCCCAGGGGGCGGAGGGTTTCCGGTTCAGGGAGCACAGGATCTCATCTCTGCTGTTTGCGGATGATGTTGTCCTGTTTGCTTCCTCGAGCCGGGGCCTCCAGCATGCTCTGGAGCGGTTTGATGCCGAGTGTGAAGCGGCTGGGATGAGGATCAGCACCTCCAAATCCGAGGCCATGGTACTTGACCGGAAAAAGGTGGCTTGCCCCCTCTGGGTGGGTGGGGAGCCTTTGCCTCAAGTGGAGGAGTTCAAGTATCTCGGGGTCTTGTTCACGAGTGACGGAAGGACGGAACGTGAGATTGACAGGCGGATCGGTGCAGCGTTTGCAGTGATGCAGTCTCTGTACCGGACTGTCGTGGTGAAGAAGGAGCTGAGCCGCAAGGCAAAGCTCTCGATTTACCGGTCAATCTACATTCCTACTCTCACCTATGGTCATGAGCTTTGGGTCATGACCGAAAGGACAAGATCGCGGATACAAGCGGTCGAAATGAGTTTCCTCCGCAGGGTGGCTGGGCGCTCCCTTAGAGATAGGGTGAGGAGCTCGGTCACACGGGAGGAGCTCGGAGTAGAACCGCTACTCCTCCACGTCGAGAGGAGCCAGTTGAGGTGGCTCGGGCATCTGTTTAGGATGCCTCCTGGACGCCTCCCCCGGGAGGTGTTCCAGGCATGTCCCACCGGGAGGCGGCCCCGGGGAAGACCTAGGACACGCTGGAGGGACTATGTCTCTCGGCTGGCCTGGGAACGCCTCGGGATCCCCCCGGAGGAGCTGGAGGAGGTGTGTGCGGTGAGGGAAGTCTGGGCTTCCCTGCTCAGACTGCTGCCCCCGCGACCCGGCCCCGGATAAGCGGAAGATAATGGATGGATGGATGGACATTGGTTGGGCCGAAAATTGCCCGGGTGCTATTTTATGTGCCCTAATGCAACCTTTGAAATTGTCCAGCTTTGAAAGACCCTGGTACTGACCTTCAGAGCAGTGAACAGGACTGCACCAAGCTATATCAACTCTCTCCTCCGGCCTTCCACCCCTGCCTGCCACCTATGGTCCTCCTCTGACAATCATCTAGTGGTCCCCCCACAAGAGTGCCAGAGCCTAACACAAACTCTTCCCTTGTCTGGCTCCTCAATGGTGGAATCAACTCCCCACCTCCATCAGAAACACAGACTGTCTCCTCACCTTCAAGAAAAAGCTCAAGACTCACTTGTTCCAGGATTACATCGGTATTTAGGAATAACTGCTGGACCTGATAGTAGCCTTTCCTCCAGGGTCATCAGGTTTCCTACAGAGACCTGTTGCCCTTCTTAGCCCAGTTCTAACCTCTGTTTCATGTTTTTCCTACAGGAACACTGCTGCCTGTTGGAGATGCAGGTCATATGATTGTAACTTGTTTGGCTGAATGCTCTTATAGTTCTTCCCTTTGGCAGTAATTGGTTCTCACGATGTTTCATAATCTATAAACCTTTAATGTTTGTTTATCACTTTGTTATGCTCAGTGAATGATGCTCTTTTGTAAAGCTCTCTCGTTAATCGCTTTGGATAAAAGTGTCTGATAAATGAATAAATGTAAATGTAAATCTAACACTGTTGAACACACTAGTAGTGAGTCTGAGTGACCCGCTAATCTTAGGACCGAGGTCTCACTCAGATGATTGACAGTTTTACACAAATCACTAAAATAACCCGATCACCTGGATCAGAGATCGGCAACCCTGGTCCTAGGGAGCCGCTGTCCTGAAGGTTTTAGATGTTTCCCTGCTCCAGCACACCTGATTCTAATGGAGGGTCGTTATCAAGCTCTGTGGAAATCTCATAATGACTCTACATTAGAATCAGGTGTGCTGGAGCAGGGAAACGCCTAAAATCTTCAGGACAGTGGCTCCCTAGGACTAGGGTTGCCGACCCCTGACCTGGATGAAAGCAGTATCCTCATATCTCTTGAAAGCTGCCCTGCTCAACTGTCTCCGTGTAGAATTGACAGATCAAACTGCAAAATGAGCTGAACTAGGTAAGAAGACATGTCTGCAGCCTCAGACTGTGTGGCCCCCAGGGGGCCCTCATTCTCACTCACATGTCAAGACTTTGGGACCCAAATCCAAATAAAAAAGCCAACAGATCAATAGAGAATCTCCTTTTGGTGCAACATTCATCAGATACAAACAAAACACATTGCTATGACAAAATCCTACTTACAGTTTGGGATTGAGACAGTCGGACAGCTTCATAGTTAATCCAAGTTGAAATAAAACATTTAACTCTGGCTGGTCACATATAATGAGGCCACATTTGACCCGGAGCCTTGAGTTTGAAACGTCAGAGTTCATCCGTGTCTGAGTGTTTGGTTCCTTGGGAAGATTATGGAAAGTTCCCTGGACAGACTGGAACACTTACAACCTCGGTCCACTTTCAAAATTATTCTAACAATTACAAACGTTCTTGTTTGTTATTCCTGTGAAAGTCAGCAGAGCAGCTGCAGTGAACCTGCTGATTCACATGGTGAGCTGAACCTTTAGGGGCGTGGTCAGGCCACACCTGAGCAGGAAGTGGGCGTGGCGTTCATCTGTCAGTGTCCAGCAGGAGTTTCTAATTGAGATTAACCCTATGTGCACACGTAGCCGGGTATTTTGAGAAACTAATATTTCCCTTCCTCCGTTTTTCAAAGTTTTCGTTTACATCAAACCGCATAAATATGCCATCTAGCGTCATCCTAACTACGCCAAGCCTTGGCGGTCTGGTCTAGGTGCTCTGCAAGCCAATCAGAATCTTCATTTCGGGGCATCAACTGCCGAAAAATCAGTTTTCTCAGTTTACACGCAAACGCAAATCCGCAGTTTTCCAGAATCTCCGCTTTAGCTGGAGTTTTCAGAAAGATTCGTTTCCTGAGGCGAATTCTCCGTTTGCGTGTAAACGACAGGTACAAACGACGGAAAACGTCTCCGTTTTAAAAAATACCCGGCTACGTGTGCACAAAAATAATTGTCAATGTGCTGTGAGGTTCACTGAAAGTACATTTTACTCTGCAAACTCCTTTTATTCCAGTATGATTAGGTAAATGTACAGACAGATTGACGTATAAAAATACCCTACATCAAAAATAAACTCTGAACCAAAAACTTGAGACTACTGTACACAAATTATTTTGCCATTTTATTTTTCACATTATTGCTTTACAGTAAAATGCATCAGTTGGATATGTCCAGTATAGCAAGACAATACATTCATATAGTTATACAGATGTCCTCAGTAATGTTTCATAGTAATTAACTTTACATTAAATGTTATAGAACTGTTTTATTTTATTATTGTTGACAAATGACTTCCACATCACATTGATCTCACAGTGCATCAGGTCGCATTCATTCAAGATAATTCCATACAGTTCCTCCACCGTGTTCACTTGACTTATTAACATGTATGTGTGTGTGCACGCATTTATACACGTTTCCATACAATCTATTATGCAGAGCTACAACATTTATGGCATCTGAATTCTACCTTTTGAAAAAGAGATTTGATAATAAACATATTCAGCAGCTAACCGGTGTGATAGTCAAAGTTGTTGTATGAGGAGGTGTATGATCAGTGTTACCTGCTGTACAGTCTTACGCTCTGGACCTGGAAACAAGGATGTTACCACACAGGTAAACACATTATACCCACCTGCTTAAACCAATAACAGAAACTGAAATATATTAACTCAACAAAACCATAAACATTCCTCATTCTGAATCAACAAAGATACAGTGCACTGGCCAACAGCCAAAGTGAGCTTTGATTGCACATCGTAGAAGTTCAAAAATATATAGTATGTACAGAAGATTCACAGAAAAGATTGAGAACGCAGCAATTGTAATAATAAATTAACGATATTCAGAATGGCACTGGTAGAGAATACCCTTTCACACACAAGGAAACACCCCAGTCAGAGGATCCAGAGGGGAAGCAGGACACATGGAGCACGGTGCACCATAGGGGGGATCCAGAGGGGAAGCAGGACACATGGAGCACGGTGCACCATAGGGGGGATCCAGAGGGGAAGCAGGACACATGGAGCACGGTGCACCATAGGGGAGATCCAGAGGGGAAGCAGGACACATGGAGCACGGTGCACCATAGGGGAGGGGGGAATCAGATTACTCAGGGGGTACACAGGGTTTGGGTTTGTGTGTGTGTGTGTGTGTGTGTGTGAGAGAGAGGACAGGTTACTTGTTCAGGTAGCTTGCTGGACCTGTGCAGTCACCTCCATCCAGAGTGCAGCAATCAAACCCCCACAGATGAGCATCTTAGAAGGCTCATGTAACTGAGAAAGTCTGCTCCTGGTCCCAATCCAACACAGGATGAGGTCTCCAGTTTCCTCTCCAGGTGGAGTATGGAAGAGTTCAGAGGACAGTGGACAAACCACAGGTAGTTGGCATTGTCCCTCAGCCGGAAATTGCCCTTCCTGCTCCTCAGATGGAATAAATCAGAGAGATTAATGCCCTTGAAAAAGAAGGTTGGACTCTGTAGTGCTCTGCTTCTCGCAGGGCTCTCCTGGGTCTGTCCTCCTGTTCTCCATAACTGTGATCTGTACAAATCTTACATAAAAGTTCACATTGTGGTTTCTTCACAGGATCTCCCTAACAATATGGCAACCACTGCGGGCCTCTTCTGTCACATACATGGAGATTGCATATACAAGATCTGCTGCCACATTGGCAAGACGACATGTTTTCAACTGTAACCCTCCCCCCACCCTCCCCCACCCTCCCCCACCCCACACACACACACAATTCAACTTCAGTTTCTTAACCTCTTTCCAAAATCCCTACAGGCATTTTCGCATGATGTCAAATGTCTAGATTGCAGTGTAGCTTATAGCTGCCGGTTTGGTAAAGTGGGCTCGGGCTGTTTCCATGGAGACAACCTCAGCCTTCTCTCTGCTGTGGTGGAGTAGCATTGAATGTCCCAGCATGCACTGCAAACAGACGGATGTGCTCACGTTGGAGGTTTCCATTATTTTTTTTTAGGTGAGGGGCTGGTATGAGAGCTCGCATGGGCTTGCAGTCTGCAAATACCACTGCTGTTCTCACACATGCACACAGAAACACACAGAAATACACTGTAGTGACACAGAGAAGGAAGCACTAGATGATTCAAAATGAGAGGACCGCTTGCTTGTTAAAGTGCAATATCTACATGTAATTCACATCAAGAGAATACCACCACTGCCCCCTCCTGGAGTTGCAAGGCTCTGAGTATCCCTGAATACCGATTGGCTGTGGTCAAGACTCCTTGTTTGCGCAGATCAGGTGGGTTACATTGTCCCTTGGTGGCGAGAGGGGGTCAGAGCAGACATAGGATGAGAAGATGTGTCCAATTATTTGAATCGGTATGACTATACACCTCCATACTGCTGTCCAAAGACGTAGACAAATAGTTCACCAACAACAGTAGCAAAATGAGACTGTCCCATAAGACTTGGAACACTTGTTTTTGGATAGTGTTGTGCAGTTGGTCTGAAAAGCTCAGTTTCTGAAAAAAAGCTGAACTTCAACACATCAGCCAGCCAACATCAGCCAGATGACAACTTCAGGGGTCAAATCCCCTCAAGGGTTAAATCCCCTCACAGCACAAAGTAAGAAAAGCATTTCCATGTGCAAGTTGTTCACTGTAAAAACAGGAGGCGTGTCCTATGACTGCAAAAAGCTGTGCTTGTATTTCATACAAGTCACCATTTGAAAGAAATATTAAACACAAGGGAAAAGAGGACTTTGTGAAGTGCTGCTTATACACGCTAACAGATAGCTTAACCTCGTGTGTGGCTCATTTCACACTAAGCTTCCAGACAAACTGTCCTTCTTAAAATGTGAAAAGCGAAGAGCAGATTACGAGAAGTTTGTTGCAGGGAGGAAACTGAGGAAGAGAATGTGTCCAGGATGCCACCTCAGGAATCCTGATCTGGGATAGAGGAGGAGAGCTGCCGAGGTCATGTTCCTCCTCTCAGAGAGGGAAGTGGAGAATGAGGGAAAGGTCAGAGGTGACTTCTACTAACATGGATGAGATTGAATGTAGGGTAGGAAACTCAGAAAGATAGTTGGGTGATATGGGCTGGTGGTAGGAGATGGTTATTTCTCTTGAAGGTCTACCTGAAGTGTTCGTGCTCCAGGGATTGTATGACAGTAATGATTTCATGACATGTGGTATGGCAGAGGGGCCAGGTTTGTGTCTGAGCTGAGGATTGCGGATTAGAGGAACAATCTACTCATCCATGCACATCGGCAGGTTGACAAAGGTGAACACGTTGTACTCGATCAGAATTGAGAAGCAGAGGAAGACTGCGTAAAGAATCAGAACATATATCCCGAGCTTCAGGTCCAGACGCCACTTGTTCAGATGAATCCCCAACACCTACACATACACGGAAAGAAGAAAATTTACTTAACCTTCATAAATGTCCTTGACTTTAGCTCAGCTTTTAAGCAACATGGTTGTTGAAAAGGCATTTATTCTGTGTTCAAAAGACAACTGCATGTATCTTGACTGTGGATTGACCGATGACTATTGAGAACTGTGTTTTATGGATGGTCAAGCATGGAGACAAGACGGTCATTTTCCACAGCCACAATGAAAGCTGACTTCCACACTGGTCTAAGAACAGTAAGAAGCATCTCACCGTGAGAGCCACAGAGCCCAGCAGAAGCACAACAGAATACACCAGCCCACGACTGTTGATCATCACCTACAGAACACAAACAACAAGCTTTGTGGGAGAGACAAGCTGTGTTTAGAGGGTCAAGGATTTGTCCTCATTATTTTCCCTCCCTCTCTCAAGAGGCAGCAACCAAGAGGGTTCAAATGTTTCAGTTTTAAAGATCCTCAAGTCTCAAATGATCATTTTGAACATTGCTCTGAACGTAGCTCTAAAACACTTAACTTACTATGAATGGTAGGGTACTTAAAACACAATCATAATAAGACTTACCTCTGAGCCGTAGTTAACACACATAGTCTGTAATGCCCAGGGCAAACCCAGTCCAACAAGAATGTCAAACACATTACTGCCAATTGTGTTGGAGACGGCCATGTCACCAAGTCCTGTGTAGAGAGAGACATTCAGTCCAGACGGCCTAAAATAACCAGATTCTCTCCTTCCTCAATGGCCTTTTCCCCTGTGCAAGAAAGCTCTGCAAAGCACGTTTGGGGCTTCATGAGAGGTAACTATAACAGAAGTGATCCAGTATTGTAGCATATAGTATAGTGATGATGTGGTTACTTTAGAATAATGCAAGTAAACAAACCTGCACCTACACACAGTTGAGACTGAACAGATTTAGATGTACCTTGTCGAGCAACAATTAGACTGGCAATACAGTCAGGAACACTCGTGCCAGCTGCTAGGAAAGTGATGCCCATGATGACATCAGGAATGCCAAGCGTGTACCCAATTACGGTTACCTGCAACAACAACAAAACATTTGTAACAGGGCGTGCGTGCACACGCACATGCACACACACACACACACACACACACAGCAGTGCAACTCACCATCCACACCATGAAGTAGGAGAAGACAGCGATCCAGACCGTGGACAGGATGAAGGACAGCATGAAGTACTTCTCCCAGCGAGGTTTTCCACAGTTGGGGATGGTGAAGAAGAGAAGCAGCAGCAGAGGCCAGGAGATCAGCCACTTGAACTTACTACCAATACCCGCTAAAGGGCAGAAGAGCAGGAGGAAAGCTCAGACATGAGGCTGATATCACCCCCGTCTAACAGGGAGGGCTTCTGTTTATAGTCAGAAGCAATCAATGAATGAGGAATGATAATTAGTTGATGCTATGAAGTCAAGATAATTGGAGTTATAGGCATTGAAGTGGAAGCTATACAATTGGTTGGTTAGGATTAGGTTCATCCTGTATAACATGAACTACTGCAACAAACAATTGAATTATTATACGTTATATACAAAGAAACATCCTATTGAGAGAGTCCTTACAAACCTGGCACATGGAAGGGAGATATGGTGTCATTCTCCTCTTGCTCGCTGGGCTTGTCTTCAGGCACGTTTCCATTTTCGATGTCCATTTTCCCGTCAGTTACTTGCGTCTCCACACCGTTAGCTGTCAGCACCAGCTTCTGTCTCTTTCAGAGGACAGGTCACCATGTGACTATCAGCACAATGCAAATCATTACAGACCTATTAAGTCAACATTCAGGCAAACAATGTGAGAAACCAAACAAGTGCCAAAGAGAAGAACCACAACAGTTAAACAACATGAACCTCAAATGTGCACAAGGGTACCTGTAGAAAAGCAAGCAACAATAATATACACCTCACAGTGAGTACAAGAATTTCAAACTAGATTCAAACTGACCAACAAAAGCAACAAGTCCCTCAATAACAGTCTCTTTGATCCTGGATGAAACCAACATCAAGGTCCAACAAATCATTTCTCAGTATCGTTGTTCTCCCCAAACATGAGAACGTCTTTCCACAAACAGCCCCACAATACCTCAGTGATGATAAGGCGACTGGCCATGCGAAGGCGGGTCTTGGGCCCAAAATGGCTGGTGACCATTATCCGGAGGCCAGCCTCAGGGAAGCGGAATTTGGGAGGGCTGGCATTCATCATTTCATCCACCATCACCACAGAGCCACGACTGTAAACTTTCCTGGGATTGACTAGGACAAGGAAAGGACAACTTTTTGTAAAAAGAATGCCACATGGTGTGAATTGTCCAGTCTTTGATGGAGAAAGACTCATGACACTTAATAAACATTATTGTGTTTAAGGCTAAAGAGACAGACCCACACACACACACACACACACACCAGAACAAGCCTTACCATCTTCCATCTCACTGCTAGCTGCTGCGTTGCCATTAGCCACATTCTTGCTCCCCTTTCCTACGAAGAACTTCTGCATGCTGGAGTTAAACCTGGACAACGAGAAAAGCCACAGAAACATGACTTTCACATCTAATCACGAGGCCAAATACAAATTAAAACGAAGAGCTGGAGGAAAATTATAAAAAGATTTTAACACAAAGAAGACCTCAGATGTAAGGAATCTCTTGAACTCTGGGTAATCTAGGAGTAAGAACACGCCTTACACTCTAAATTAGAACAGTGAACCAACTATGCAAGTCTGTTTTCTCTGGATGGAAGACACCCAGGTTACCAGGGGTGTGAACCGTGACACACACAAATTATATCACATATGTATGACATGGATACACATGTAGTTATGTTTATACCCACGATACATTTCATTATAGTCAGAATCAGATAGATAAGAGCTTTTATACTGGTGATTTTAAGTCAATACAACTTACATATTTACAAAGCTTCTCAACATGTCATATATTAGCATTACAAATAATAATGTCAGCAGCATTAAAGGTGCCATTTATTAATACCACCAACACATGTGAGAGTTATAAGAGTTATAACCCTCACATTTCACCCACTATTTCCCCCTAAACAGGAACATGTAGTCCATACTTCATAATGAGGATGTATCCAGCATACATCAGGACCAGGATGAGACTCTCCCACCTGAGACAGAGAGACACGCTTTACACACATTTCAAACGATGCTAACTTTCTGTAAATGGCTACATCATTATTGTAGTATCACAGAACGATGGTCACTTTTGTCTTAATGCAAGACAAGCACTCACCATACTATCTTCTCATCGTAGATGAACTGGAAAAAGGTGAAGAAGTAAAATGTCACAAATATTCCCAATGTGTTGGGCTATTCATGACTAATGTGTTCTAGTAACTGTGGTCTAGTTATCAGTGTTGTTGTACAGTCGTATTGCACAACCTGGTAATGTGAATGCCAAGACCTTCTTTTTGCACTTGTGAATTGTAGCTAGATTTATAAAAGGTTATTAAAGTTTTATTACTGCATTTCTTAATGCAGCTGTAACAGTACAGTTTCTCTCTGGCAATCAATAAAGTAGCATCCTTCTCTAACAGGCCAAGTTCCTGCTACACTTACCACAATGAGTGCCACTACTGACAAGATATAGTAGAAGGAGTCTCTAAAGACAGACCAGCGGGTCAACATTACAACCTAGACACAGAAACAAAACATGTCACAAATTAGAGTTGAAAGGCATTTTAATACTAAGGAACTGAGTAGAGAAAAGACTCAACTAAAAGTTTTTCAGATTTTTCCTACATTGTTATTTCGATATAGAGTGTATTTTCCAGTTGAAGTGCTCCTCCACTTTAGCCCACAATGCAAACATGTACACTCATACCTGTCCAGCAAATATTCCACATACGCCTATGATACAGAGGATGTTGAAGACCGCTGACCCAACGATGGTTCCTACCCCCACATCCCCATGGGTGATGAAGACACCTGCACAGGAAGCCAACCAATCAGAAACAGCCCAAAACCAAACACTGGGGTGTGTGTGTGTGTGTGTGTATACCTATAACAGAAGCAAAAAGCTCTGGTGCAGAACTCCCAGCTGCCATGAACGTTGCCCCAGCAACATCTTCGCTAAGGTCGAGTTTCTAACAGAACAGAGAAATGACTCAAACTGGATCCTAAAACCACAAGACATCCTGCATTAAAACATGGTGCCTAACCCCAACCCTCACCTCACAGATCTTCTCCAGAGACGTCACAAAGTAGTCATCACAGATTATAGCCAAGGCCAGGAACATGTAGAGTGCCTTTGGAGAGAAGACAGGACCAGAATGCACTGCTCTGAGCACAGATAACAGGGATGATTAAGAAAGTCCAAGAGAAGAGACTGAAGAAATACAGCAGGTGAGGATTTAGGACCTTATAATCCGTTATAACACAAAACGTTTTAGAGGAATAAATAAGACAGACAATGTATAATTGCTGTTTACCAAGTTGAACCTGGTACAGACAAACAGCAAAAAAATATGACTTTGGTGTGAAAAGGGTAATAGGCAATTCAAAACCATCGTCTTACCGCCAGTATATGCAGAGCAACAGCCCCATTCTTCCTCTCATCATTGGAGAAAATGTCATCAGGGAACTCGTGTATAGCTGAAGAAAAAACAGGTCTTGTGTCACATCAGCAGTTTGACAAGTGAAAAACATGGTGAACATTACCTGCAATACAACAGGCCCCATTTAAGATAAAAAATGATTTGCCCCCCCAGACGGGAAACTTGCAGAATTTGCACATTTCTTTTGCAATAAAGAAACATTTATTATGGGACTAAACACATCAGCCAAGCCTGGTGCAGTTCACTCTCACCAACACTAAATGGCGCTCGTATATGACAGGAATAACAGCAGCCAGTTTCTGCTCGCTGTGGGTTCTGTGGTAATAATACTGTGTAGCATCCACACCCCCTAGTGGTGATGGTGGTATTACATGTCAGATCAGGTACCAGACTGGTCCGGTCCATTTTTCTTCTATTAACTCTGTCAACATAACCAAAAAAAGTATCCCCCAATAACTTGTGGTCTGTCCTTGAACCTGGCTCAAACTACTAGAGTTCTAAGGGCTAACTCTATCCAGCAGCTGTGTTAGTGGGCATGAACAGAGCACGTGCACAAAGGGAACTGTAGCCAGCTGATTAACCTGGAGCTGAAAGAGCACATGGACAAAGAGCTTGATCATTGACAATCTAATCCATCTTTGATGCTAAATCAAGTGGGGCTACACAAGTGGACTGCAACTGTGCTCCCTGCTAGTGCAAGAAATATAAAACAAGCTGAAATACAGGTCATGTTTTACAATAATGTAATTAGTAACTAGTTTACATTCACATTAAAATCTCAAAGATTCTCCAGCAGCAATCAAACCCAAAAGTCCCCAAAACAGCATTAACTATCCAAAATCTAATTCACAAAACACTGGTCATATTAATTTATATGAGAGACTATCACAGACAGATATTGACTATGGTGTACATTTGTGCAATTACTCTGTAATCTGTTAATCTGTCAGTGGCTAAGATATTATATAATGGCTCAATTTAAGGGTTTGTCAGACCCCAGCAGGACAGTGCAGACAACCTTAACCACATCTGTCCCAGGAACCCGTCCAATGCAGTTCAGATATCATTAAGGAAACATGAGAACATATTCAGTAGAATGCTGAGAATGACAATAATGCGCCCTTGTCAAACTTGCTATTAAAGCAAGGATGTCATTGGCTAAACTAGTATCACTGGAGAACTGCTGGGTTATATAAAACTATTTCCACCCCTCAGCACAGAGACAAATGTCAACAGAGCAAATTCCCCCAATAGATAATTGTCTAATTTGTGCCTCTGACTAATTCTAACACCCCCCCCACCCCCCCACCCCCCTTTCCTTAAACACAACACACACTTACTGAACCACAGGTCGAATAAGGGGCCAAAGCTGTGTAATGGAAGCATTCAGCTGTGGTTAACAACACATGGGCCTACCTCCCTCCTGGGTAGATTATGCAACTAAGTGACAGTATGTATATTCTCATTGTTTGATGATCTGTGCCTATAAACTTATGGGCAATTGAGGTTATTCCTACCACTGTACTTTCCCTTATTTGATCCTTAATTGTCAAAATTGCAACCATATCTTCAAATTGACATGTAGATTGGGGGGGATGATGCTGTGGTAATTAAATGCCAATGTGATAAATTACCATTTAAAACAAAACAATCATGTTTTGCTGTACGGTTTTCTTTTCTTTTAAAATCAAGTCAAATAATCGTGACTTGAAAAAAATCATAAGGAAAATGATGCGCAAGACATTTGATTGAAGTTTGTTTCCGCTCACTCCCCGTACCGAGCCTTGATCATGTGATACAGGATCCAAAGACTCATACCTGAAGAGTCAGGAAATGACGGAAAAGTAAATATAGTGGCATGTTAAGGCATCACCACAATTAATGTAAAGCCACACATCATCATAATAGGCCTATTTTACTTGATTTGCTTAGCTAGAACAAAGGCCACAGATATTTACAGTTTCCTTTAATCCGATACAATCTGCTCCTTAAGCAGTCATACTAAAACACGAAGAAAACGAACGTATGTGGTGAGTCTGAGACATCCCGGAACATGTTCCCTTTAGGACATGCTTACATTATTAAAAACCAAGTGAAGGGGAAACTATACAGAGATTGCAGTGATTTTGATGGAGTTGTCAATCAAATTGACATCTGATTCTTAAACCTGACATTTACCTAATTGTGCCATTTTTCAGACTCAACTGCAATGCCTTAGCTTGCAACCACATGTCACAGAATGGGAAGTGTCCAGCTAGCTGAGTTTCAGATCTGGAAACATGGAACTGTTCTGCTCAAGACAAGATGAGCCGAACCTGGAAACATGGCTGCACCCTGCACAGCCTCCTGTCTGACTGCAACACTGAGCACTTTTCAGAGACATGAATGGGGTCACCATCTTTGAAGAGCCGCTTTGCTGTGTCTACTGTATATAAGTCTCTGCTCCGTTTACTGTATGTCGGTGTACATTCAAGACAGAAGTATCATCCATCTCACTTAACTCACACACTTATGTGCAACATCCATCCTAGATCCATACCTCGCACTTGATTTTTTTCTTCATATTGTATTCTATTGCATCTTCTGTACTTTATATTTTACCCTGTCACTCTGAGTGCTGTACTGTATCCTGCTGCTGTTGTAGATGCAATGTTGCAATTTCAGTGTGTCTACGGTGTGTCTACTGTACATGAGTCTATGCACTGAACACTTTCCATACAAATGTACGGGGACATCATCTTTAAAGAGGAGGCTTGTTTGATAGTGCCTCCTGGAAGCTTGCATACAAGAACCAACTCATCTGCTAAACACACAGAGCAACACTGCAGATCAGCCAGATAAGGTTTCTGCAGCAACGCTGCCCAAGGCTGTATTTGTTGTCAACTTAAACTAGCAGGGAACAACAATCCTTTAGACTTGCTGGTCAGTGAGTGGGGCTCCTCTGCCTCACAGCTCAGAGTGGACAGATCACCCAACACCCACTTATACCCAGCAACCACAGACCAATCCACACTAAACCATTTAAAGGATGATTCCTCATAAGAAACATACCTGGTTCTGTGCAGTTCTTCTCCACTGTGTCATTATCCAGTCCAGAGGCCATCAGCCTTCTTCCCCAGTGGTGATGGTCAACATGCCCCTTCACAAGCATCCCATGGCCTGAAACACAACACCAACATCTGTTTTAATGTGACAGCCACTGAATAGCAAAGAAACATGTTTATTTTTATTTTTTTAAGGCTAACAAAAGGGGTTTTGGGGTTTAGAAATAAGGATGTCATCTACTGAAATATCTAATCTCCTAGACAACAATATTAGGTGTTCCACAGAGCTTGATAATTCAGATGTACTGGAGCAGGGAAACATTTGAACCTGCCAGGACAGCAGGTCTTGAGGGCCAGACAATCCTGCTTTAGGGTAAAAAATCATAAATAAAAACATTATAATGCACAGGTAAAATAAATATGGGGTGTTAGCCAAAACAAATGTCCCTCCTTGAGGCAAAAAGTAAAGTATCATGTCTACCACATCAAACTGGAGAACGAGAGAGCAGAGAGAGAGAGCAGAGAGAGAGAGGAGAGAGAGAGAAGACAGAGGAGACAGAGAGCAGAGAGAGGAGAGAGAGATCCACATCAACAGAAACATCATCCCCTGACATTCCCATCACCCGGAGTGAGATGGATCAAGGACAGTGATCAATCTCTGTCACCAAGTACTCCTGTTAGCACGACCTCTTACTGTGCCACCAAGTACTCCTGTTAGCACGACCTCTTACTGTGCCACCAAGTACTCCTGTTAGCACGACCTCTTACTGTGCCACCAAGTACTCCTGTTAGCACGACCTCTTACTGTGCCACCAAGTACTCCTGTTACCACGACCTCTTACTGTGCCACCAGGTACTCCTGTTAGCACGACCTCTTACTGTGCCACCAAGTACTCCTGTTAGCACGACCTCTTACTGTGCCACCAAGTACTCCTGTTACCACGACCTCTTACTGTGCCACCAAGTACTCCTGTTACCACGACCTCTTACTGTGCCACCAAGTACTCCTGTTACCACGACCTCTTACTGTGCCACCAAGTACTCCTGTTACCACGACCTCTTACTGTGCCACCAAGTACTCCTGTTAGCACGACCTCTTACTGTGCCACCAAGTACTCCTGTTAGCACGACCTCTTACTGTGCCACCAAGTACTCCTGTTAGCACGACCTCTTACTGTGCCACCAAGTACTCCTGTTAGCACGACCTCTTACTGTGCCACCAAGTACTCCTGTTACCACGACCTCTTACTGTGCCACCAAGTACTCCTGTTACCACGACCTCTTCTTTGACCTTTACTCTGTTGAAACTCTCATGCACAGTCTTCATTCTGTCACCATGACTCTGCCTTCCGTACACAGCTGCAACACCTGGACCAGGTGCATCTGCACTCTGAAAGCTAACCTAAGCTAAATGTTAAGCATTTAGATAACATCCATATGGCTGAAACAACACGGTCCTTCATTTCTCAACATTTACATCACACACTCTGTATTACATGAACGAAACAGGAGTCAAATAGCAGATATAGACATTGTGGTGAATGGGGCCTTTATATTTTAACCTGCGTCTCTGGGTGCTGCACTGCACCCTACAAACTGCAATTTCCCCTCTGTGAGACAAATAAAGGATTTCTTATCTCAACGTGACTGGATCAGGAATTAAGTCATATTGAAGGCAGGTCAAGAGCTGCTTTGTCATCACCCATTAAACTCTGCTAGCTGCTGTCACTGTGCAAGTCTTACAAACTGGATTCAAGTCAGTAGGCTAAACTTCACTGAGCACTTAGCTACTTGTTCTCCACCACCCAGCCTTCGCAGATTTGCACATCTCAGGATATCTTGTGCGACATATGAATCTGCTAAATGATCATATACAAGTATATGCATCTTGTGGTCTACTGTAATTAGTACAATACGGGATTGCTAATATATATATGTACATGCATTCGCTCTGAAGGGGTGTTTTACAGTCATTACATTGTCTAGTGTCCAAGCAGAGGAGTTAGAATTGAAGTGCTATAGGTTCAAAGCAGGATGCACCAGACTGTGCTTCTCCCAACCGTGCAGGCATGATCTCCAGAATGGTAGATCTCCACGCTAGTCACATGCAGTAAAACTGTACAACACATGATCAGTCATCTGTAAGGTAAAGGTTTGAGCTAAACCACTAAACAGCTGAGAATTAAGCAGCAGCAGAAGCAGGCTGGCCGCACAAACATCCTACATGTATTCCCCAAATGATTGTCCATTGCGTAATTGTATCACTCTGCCATGCAGACCCTGAAGCATGATGCTGGAGTGATGAAGGTGATCCAGTGTTCAGTGTGTGTGTGAAGTCAGGATGTGAGGCCAGCATCAGTCCACTACCAGCCTGATGCACCAGGAAGGGGGACATTTAGCCATAAAACACTCACCATGGAGACCAGCAATGTTTATACATGCCTCATGTACCACAATCAGAAGTGGTGTGATGGTGTCAGAGAGACAGAGCTAGGGTTAGAGCTAGGGTTAGAGCTAGGGTTAGGGATAGGGTTAGAGCTAGGGTTAGAGCTAGGGTTAGAGCTAGGGTTAGAGCTAGGGTTAGAGCTAGGGTTAGAGCTAGGGTTAGAGCTAGGGTTAGAGCTAGGGTTAGAGCTAGGGTTAGAGCTAGGGTTAGAGCTAGGGTTAGAGCTAGGGTTAGAGCTAGGGTTAGGGATAGGGTTAGAGCTAGGGTTAGAGCTAGGGTTAGAGCTAGGGTTAGAGCTAGGGTTAGAGCTAGGGTTAGGGATAGGGTTAGAGCTAGGGTTAGAGCTAGGGTTAGAGCTAGGGTTAGAGCTAGGGTTAGAGCTAGGGTTAGAGCTAGGGTTAGAGCTAGGGTTAGAGCTAGGGTTAGAGATAGAGACACTGAAGCTGCTCAGATTAGAAGCGTGTCGTTCTTTCCGCACACTGCGGCACCAGCAGACCTGCAGCATCCCAACATGCAGAGAGGATTCAGGCAGACCTGCATCACTCTGGGTCCCAACATGCAGAGAGGATTCACTGACCTAGATACGGTGCACATTACAACACACGGGAGCCTTTTTCACTGTCTTAAGTGACGGGACATGAATCCCCAGGCAACATCAATTGCCTCTTAACTGCATTAACATTGCCTTAATCTAACCCTCTCCGCAGGTCTCCTCGCAGCCCATCTTGAAGAGCATGAATCTTTGAAATCGAACATGCAAGTTCAAGTTGCATGAATCAAACCATAATAAGCTTCCCTGTCCTTGAACATGCGTTGACATGAGTTGACAATGTCTTCGATATGCAGTCATTCCTGATGCCAGTCAGGCTGCTTTACACTGCAGGATGATCTGCTCTTCCTCCACCATGCTCAGTGTTCATCAGCAGTTTAACACTCACCTGTTTTATTCAGCAGGGATGACATGCTCCATGCCACAAATAGGACACTGCAGATAAAACACATTTGCACTAAAAGCATCTCACGCCTCTTCCGAACTTTGAACATTTTCGCAATAATCGTTTTTTTCGAGACTGTTATCTTCTCGTCCTGATCCATGTTAGCAGGATGGGAAACTGAGACTTTGTGTCCTTGCTTGGCTGTGGACAGTGAAGACCGAAGGAGATGACCCGTTCTGCCGCTTACACAGACCAGCCTGTGGTCCTCATGTCCAGGATCAGATGGATGAAGAGGACAGGCTGGGATGAAGAGGAGGACAGTCTCATGTGCCGCCTGTTCTGTTCTGTTCTGTTCAGCTGTAGAACACAGAACAGCGTGTGAACAGTCAGTATCACGACAGGCAATGAAAGACAGGAAAGCAGAAAATTCCGAGGTCTCCAATCAATTCGGCATTATTGTTAGTAATCTCAGAATCAGGTATTTCAACGAACAGGTTTCCATGGATATTGTACTAATAGATATAGCTCTGCTATGTTGTTCCCCTTGAGTATTACAACTGCATGTGGAAATCAGGAGGAATTAACCTGCAGCTTGGTAATTAAGTGAACCACAACCAATCTGATTTCACCAGATGTCCCATTAGGGTCAAAGTCATGTTCCTGCCCCTCCCACTCCCTCCAAGACGGTTTAACCCTGAACTATACCGGTGCAGAAAAGGATAAAGACATGTTACTGCAAAGTGTCGTCCTGATATCCTGTGTCCTAAGTTAGATGTCTTCCACAAGATAACAGCAACTTTCCATGGGTGTGATAATGCGCAGACACGTGATTGTTGCTGCAATAGGTCATTCTGGCTCATCTTGTTTTATCTGTACCTGGAGCTTCACCTTGATCTCCACACGTCAGATACATGAAGTTTGTATCGATTATTGGCTGGTAACCTTTGAGACCATATGTAGACTTATGATGAGCGATCCATTTGAAAGATAAGGCCATCCATACACACCCGCTAAAGTAGGCTATCTGAAACTTATTGTCACATATTCCTGGAATATATTTGTATATATGTACACCCCCAACCTTTTTGAAAATATATTTTCAGTTGACAACACTGAAGAAATGTAAAGTAAAAACTTAAAACTTTAAGACATGTAAAGTAGTTAGTGTACAGCTTGTAAATATTATTTTTCCAAATTAGACTCAATGTTTATGATACTGTCGATGTGTTAGAATGTCTGTCAACTTTATAGCCTACAGAGCTTATTGGGCTCAGAGTTCACCTTTACCACCGAGATAATGAAGAAGAAGAATAGAATGCCCTTTATTGTCATTATAAAATTGTACAAGGAGGTTTGGAGACTTCTCCTAAAACAGTGTATGGACAGGTGTAGTGCTGCTGCAGCCATGCACCAATCAACAGGCAGGATCCAAACAGCTTGTCATCTACCTTCACATACTGCTGCTCAAGCAAAAACATGAAGGAGGGTGTAGGAGTAAGAACACTGAGATCACAATGAGTCTGGTTTTATGGAGTTCAAATCAACCTTGTAAAGTCTCGCTGGTCTGCAAGAGGATGAAATGCCACGGATGTTAGATTAGATTAGATGAACTTTATTTGTCCTCCAGGGGGTGGAAATTGCAGATCACAATGTTTTCTCAGGGTCTAAATGTGCTCATAAGGGTGAAGGAAGTATTTGTCATTAGTGAGATTTTTAAATCAGGCACAGGTCTAGTCTTTATCTCCCAGCTTGGGTTTCGAGCCCACACACAAATACACTCACATACACATCAACATGTAGGACCCATATAGGACCCACGGCCATGCCAAGTGATTAATCCCTCCAGAGCCAGGGCCTGCTTACTCCCTGTTATTCACTACACTACACACTCCCTCTCTGGTGAGGTCCAACAGATACACACAGACAGGACCTGCCTTTAGCACAGTATACTGACCCTGATTTGAGGTCCGGTAGAGAGAATGCTGGGTGTGTTTGTGTACTGTTGTGGTCATCATGGCCCTGATGTAACATCATTGGGCATACTGGTGTAACACTGACAGAATATACTAACAGTTCAATGAGATTATGCTTGCAGGGAATAAATGTCAAACACGTGTCGTGTCTATGCAGAGCAAACATCAAGGATGTTAACAAGGGACTGGGACGTACTGAACAACATTCTAGTTTCACATTTATCTGGTATTCATTGTCTGATAATCTCTAGTATGAATTCATTTGCAAGTAGTGAAGGTGAGGAGGTTATATATTGTTGATGTGTTTTCTTTTTGGAAGAGGTTAATGTTTAGTTGGTGGGTTGGCTAAAATGGGATATCTTAAGAATAACAGTGGTTATATCTATACCAACAACAAAGCTAGCCAGTCAGACATTTCAGTCTTGGAGGGGGTCAAATGAAAAGCTGACAGGGGAAGGGTGACACCTTGAGATAATGCACTGCTGGCATTGTAATTAATATTTTGTTAATTGTTTGGAGCGAGTGACAGAGACTGGTGGAGAGGGAGGAAATGTTGTCTCCATTTTTGGGTTAGGGTTAGGGTTAGATGCAGAAAAGTCTCCTGGGACCTGCTGAACTGACTCCTCCAAACCTTAATCAGCTCTAGAAATAAAGAAATATAATGTTTATTATCAACCTTTGTCAGTCTGTGGCAGTAACAAAGGTTTGTTTTCATGCTTGCTAGGGTGTGAAGCGTAAACACAGAGAAGCATCACAGGGCTTAATACATGCATTCTTAATATATGCATTCTTAATACATGCATTCTTAATATATGCATTCTTAATATATGCATTCTTAATATATGCATTCTTAATATATGCATTCTTAATATATGCATTCATAAGCCAACCACTTTCTGTTCTGACTGAAATAATCTACAATACAGAGACACAATAAATATCACAGTAATATTTGCAATAAACATCACCTGAGCATAACAGTATTATGTATTTTTGAACAGATGACAGACTCTTTATCTAGACAAACGATTTAGAAGTTGAATGAAGTGATTAGATTCGAGCATGAGAGACCCCTTCTGTACAATTATCACGCTATTGCAATCACTCTGGTCCGAGAACAAAGAGGATTATAGGAGAGAAGTGTGTTGTAGAGTTGTACATGAGTAAAGAGCATCACATGAGTAAAGAGCATCACATGAGTAAAGAGCATCACATGAGTAAAGAGCATCACATGAGTAAAGAGCATCACATGAGTAAAGAGCATCACATGAGTAAAGAGCATCACATGAGTAAAGAGCATCACATGAGTAAAGAGCATCACATGAGTAAAGAGCATCACATGAGTAAAGAGCATCACATGAGTAAAGAGCATCACATGAGTAAAGAGCATCACATGAGTAAAGAGCATCACATGAGTAAAGAGCATCACATGAGTAAAGAGCATCACATGAGTAAAGAGCATCACATGAGTAAAGAGCATCACATGAGCAAAGAGCATCACATGAGCAAAGAGCATCACATGAGCAAAGAGCATCACATGAGTAAAGAGCATCACATGAGTAAAGAGCATCACATGAGTAAAGAGCATCACATGAGTAAAGAGCATCACATGAGTAAAGAGCATCACATGAGTAAAGAGCATCACATGAGTAAAGAGCATCACATGAGTAAAGAGCATCACATGAGTAAAGAGCATCACATGAGTAAAGAGCATCACATGAGTAAAGAGCATCACATGAGTAAAGAGCATCACATGAGTAACTTTACTCTACTTGTGTTGAGCATAACAGAAGAGCAGACAGGGAAAAGCAGCCTTGTTGCAATGCAGCAAGAAAATACCATTCATACAAATCACACATCAATAGGTTTACAGCAGCTCTTAAAGTATTATGCATAGACATGTCAGAAAACCATCTTTATTACTGTGACAGATAGAACAAGCTGTAGGATATATAGGATATATACCTGTCTATAGACAGGTCCCATTATTCTGACTACAGTGGTCATTCTCTGACAGACACATTATCTGAAAGTTAGTTTCCTTAGAGGCTCCTGCTGCTCAGGTACAGCTCAGATATAAGATAAGAAGAACTTGTGAGTGGATGAGTTTGATCTCTGTCCTCCTGTCTGTCTGCAGTTTGATCTCTGTCCTCCTGTCTGTCTGCAGTTTGATCTCTGTCCTCCTGTCTGTCTGCAGTTTGATCTCTGTCCTCCTGTCTGTCTGCACGTTTGATGTCTGTCCTCCTGTCTGTCTGCAGTTTGATCTCTGTCCTCCTGTCTGTCTGCAGTTTGATCTCTGTCCTCCTGTCTGTCTGCACGTTTGATGTCTGTCCTCCTGTCTGTCTGCAGTTTGATCTCTGTCCTCCTGTCTGTCTACAGGTTTGTTTCCACACCCACACTAAATGATATACTCTCCAAGGCTCAATCAACAAAGGGTTGTGAATTTACTTTTAGTAAAATCTTTGTTTATAAATTATTTGATTTCCTAGGCAACCACTCCTTTGCATATTACAATATAACTCTAATGTAGTAGTTTGCTTACAGAGCAATGAGTCATTATGTGAGGATTAAATATCCAATATCTACCTCTGAAGTGTAGGGGACTGTAACAGTAATATTTAGATCATTGTTTGGATCTGGTAATGGGGATATGCAATATGCAGTTCTCTCACCTTCCTCTAGAGGGCAGAGTAAGACCTGAGCCCTGGGGGGAATCACTGGTATAGACAGGCTTAGCTGCTTGTTACATTAAAACAGGGGCTTCTGTGACAGTCAGCATTATGAAAGCTAAGAGGATTAGCTGATGGACATTTCTGGCATTCTTGGTCAATTATCAAAATGAAATGCAGTAAGGGCAGAGCTGGCACGCTGTCAGTGAAGAGCCAGTCTGCTCTGCCACAGCCTGGCAGAAGGGCTTACTGAAGTTTACTGAGGGGAAAAAGGAAGCTTCATTGGAGTATTTTATGAAAGTTTTTTTGTGTGTGCGTCATGGATTAAAAAGGGCATTAACATTTTTATGTTTCAAAAGTGCAAAACTGCATGTTATGCAACTATAAAAGTGTCTTGCCTCTACATCAGTCATCTGAACTCATCAGAATCAGAATTTGTTTTATTCGCCATGCAAATTGCACAAACACAGAATTTACCTTGGCAGGATGGAGAAAACCTAGGACATATATGTGACTTAAATAAATATTGAAAATAAAAAGTAGGCAATTACTATACATAGGGTAAGAATATATAATTTAAAAAAAGATATCTGGGTGTAAATGAATATATACAACAGGGGGAGTAGGGGGAGATTGACAGATGGGTGACTGGACGTGCAGCTGTTTGTGTACAAGGAGAAGAGCAGAGGGGAAAGGACGCAGCCTTGAGGAGATCCAGTACTGATGGACTGGCAGTCAGACTTGTGTTCCCATCTTGACGCTCTGCTTCCTGTCAGACAGGAAGTCTGTGGTCCACCTACAGGTGGGGTCAGGCACGTTCAGCTGGGAGAGCTTGTCCTGGAGCAGAGCTGGGATGATGGTGTTGAAGGCAGAGCTGAAGTCCACAAACATGATTTTGGTGTAGGATTCTGGAGAGTCCAGATGCTGGAGGGTCCACAAACCTGTTGGCTCTGTAGACAATCTGCAGGGGGTCCTGGAGGGGGTCTGTTATCTTTGGTGAACCCATTCATCCATGTGCATTATGCCCACCCCTCCCTTTCAACAATGTTTGGACATTGTATTTATAGTGCAATTACTTTTCGATTTTAGTGACATTAGAAGACTCAACACTAGAAAACTCATTTCAACTGTGGGAAAACTCAGCCACAATGATTCCTCTGAAGTTATAGTGTCAGTTGTGTGTCTAGTAACACAACAAGGCTGTGAACACAGTAGAAAAAAACAACAAAGGCTTCCTGAGAACATAATTATAAAAATGACAATAATGATTTAGAACATTTTAATGACCAAGATAACAGAAGAACAGTGATCCACACTGTCCCAGCTTGACCTGGAGCAGCTGGGCTGTGAGGCATCCTCACACTATGAGGTGATTCAGGGGCAGCATCTGTCTCTCACTTCAGGCAGGTAAACACACTATAAAAGCACATGGTAAACTGGTCCACAGTGGGTGTAGAAACAGCTGGACATGCCTGAGGGGGTTCAGCTAGCCTGAGTACGACACTGTGGCCCTCTGGGTAAAATCCACCAAACGGAATGTCTCTGTAGCAGCAGTTGATGCTGCTCTCTATCAGTGGGGTCTGCTGTTCCTCTAAATCACAGCATACTGCTGATACAGAAGATCCCGAATCTTATAGTAGTCATCACACAGGCAGCCTTCCAGACCAATGCGCCCGGCTTCCGTCTGTAGGATCAAGGAATGAGAGTTCACATGAACACTAAGAACACACTTCTATTTTCTCCAACAGAAGGACAGAATGAGAATTCAGTATCAACCTCAAATCAAAACTGAATACAAAGTTTACCAAACAGTGTGTTCTCTAACAACCCTAATACGGTCCTTTCTTCTGCTTTGTGGGACATTTGAAAGACCCACAGGAACAGACTTGGAAAGCCATCCAAGTATCTCTGAAACTGACGTTCCATTCTGCCTGTCATCCAAACACACATCCCATCCAACCAGAACGACCCTAACATCCCCACCTGTTCCTTGGACATCATATACAGGACATGCTAGTGGCTTCTTACAGTTCAGAAGACAGACACTCACCCTGCGGACAGCCACCATGTTGTTGCACACCAACACACCACCCACAAACTCAGCCTGAATGCCTTCTCTCAGCAAGACCTGCTTGAAGTCTGACAGACGAGGCTCATTGATGAACACCGACTGATGCCCTGGAATCTGGAGGTTAGATAGATAAGAATCAGAATCATAACACAGCATGTTTTGAACCAACAGATGATCTAGTGTCCTCACATCTCTATTCATCCCATCTATCTGATATGTCCTGATAGGAACTCATGCTTGTCACTGACTTGTCACATCCATCTTCAATAAGAAGGATTATTCCCTCCACCCCTTCACTTCCCCCTCACCTCTTGGGGGGGGAGGGGCTCCAGAGTAGGGATGACATCACTATCCTCTGAACACTCTCTCTCATCCTCCCCAAACAGGGTCTTGATGGCCCGTTGTTGGGCAGCGACCACAGCACTTTGGTCAGTCATGCCAGGATCAGGAGCCATGTCCATAGCCAGCTCACCATCCTCTGCCTCGTCCGAAGCACCTTCCTCAGGTAGCACACCTGTGTCTACCTTCACCACTCGCATGTCTAGAACGCCATCAATCCATGCCAGCTCTGTATCCTTGGCCCGGCAGAACTGTAGAGAGCTCACTAGCGAGTCTTTCAATCGCACCTGGAGAACAATAAATAACTAAATCAGCTCTGTTAAAGGAGTTCTTTATGTTTCTAGAAGACTTACCTTTCAGACACTTAGCGTCATCATTGTAGGAAAGTGTATTGAATACAAAACAGGGTTTACATCTTATCAATATGTGCGATGTATAGTGCCAGAAAAGGAAGCATGGCTTAGTTAGTCTGACCTGGTAGATGTGTGTCTCGCTTGTGGCATCCACTGTTTCCTGCAGTTTGGGTGTGTAAACCTTGATATCCTTGCCACTGAAGGCCTTGCAAGACTCAGACAGGTCAAGACTGGCTTCAGGAGGCCCATGGACGATCACCAGCTGCCGTGGGTTCATCTGATTGATGATCTTCTTGATTGAGTCTCCATCAGACCGTCCCTCGTAGTCGATGTATGACACTCGTGCTCTACAGAAAGACAGTGTGACAGACTACTTAGACTAGACTGGATTACGTCTAACCCTTCAGTATATAAGCCACATGTGCGTGGCTACGTACTTGATCTCTATCGTCTCTGTTGTGGAGGTGCACTTTGTTGGTACTACTGAAAGGTCCTGCTCCATTGGCTCATCCCCGTTGGCCAATCCTGATTCCAGCTTGGTTTTCTCCTCCTCAGTAGCTTGTAGCTCCGGCACCAGAAACTCTTCTGGCCTAATAACACAGAGTATGTTAATAATATGGAGTGATAACAGCATAAGATACTGTCATTTTAATCAAGTTGGTACGTTGTGTATTATATTTAACTATCATTATAACACTTTAGTTTTGCAGACAATAAACCTTTTTGACTGATCTTGATGTGAATTATATTGACCTTTACTGACAGACATGAAAGAAACTGTCTTTAAGATCCTTATAGAGATCTGAAAGCTACTGAGGCTGAAGGGTGATAGGATTCCACTGTTATATTCCACTGATAATACAGTTCCACTGTCAGACATTTATACCTGAACATATTTGTTTTCATATATTTCATTATTGTATTCTATATTTATATAGAAGATCCTGTTCCTGTAGATCCTGATCCTGTTCATCTAATCTAATATGATGAGTCCAAAAGCACACGTTAACCATAGTACCTGATAATTTCTCCATACTCGTCCCATTTGATCCTCTCCTCATGTGTAGGAAACATAGGATAGGACTTCTTTGCTTGTTTGAAGAAGCTTCCCTTGCGTCCTCCCTCTCCCTTCATCATGAGGTCATGGTGTTTGGTCTTCAACACAGCAGGCTGTTCAAGGTCATCCTCCATGCCACTCTCATCACTAGAATCCACATCTACCCTGCAACAATAAGACAACGTTTCACTACCACTTGTAAACCAATATCTTCATGGTCTTTGGGAACAACTACCCAACAATAGACAATGTATATGCTATGGAAAACCCCCAGGGCACATTGCAACTCACTCTTTAGCTTGTTCCAGTTTTTTGGCAGCTTCTTTCTTCATTTTCTCCTTCTCCAAGAATTCTTCCAACTCCTTGCCTTCCAATTTCACTCGTTTCCTAATCTGATACCAGGATGAAGAGAAATCACGTGAATGTTTCAATGGCTTAAAGCTGTTTACATGGGTTGAAATAGACACACAGGATTATGCTGAGGGGACACATGCACAGAAAAAGATGAACCAGCGCTGGAGAAAACCCAACTGTTCTGGCTGCTCTGCCTCAGGCCTCACCTCCAGGTCCAGAATCTTCTCTCCAGGGTTATCGATGAGATAGCGAGCGAGTGTTCCAGGTGTAGTGCGGAAAGTCAGAATGACAGAGTTTCTGGCATCCTGGGACCACTGGATGAAGAGCTCTCTCGAGAAGCCAGACTCCAGGTCAGGCTGGCTGCATAACACCACTTTGGGGCTTGGGACACGAGCAAGGTCTGCCAGACTGTGGCACAGGGACAGGTGGCGGAACTGAAAAGGATTATTCCTTTTGTCTTCAAAGCACCTCATGAGCTTGTCACTCATCCACTCTACCTGCAGTGAGACATAACCATTACAATTGTTAGGACTGGTTTGCCAAATAAGGAATGCGGTATAAACCAATATATTTAATATATTTGAACTACAAGATTAATTGACCAGCTGTAAGTTTATATTTGTATAATGATGATGTAAAAAAAGATTATGATTTGTTGAAAGAAAGATAATTTGAGCTGTATGTAAATTCTGTATTTGAAAATGATGGCAGAGACCTGTGATTTGGAGAACTCCACCACATTGTAGCTGACGTTATTGAGGAGGGCTAAAGAGTAAACACCCAGTCCTGCATCCTTAGTCCTCCAGATCTGGTCCAACAACTGAGCCAGCTCCAACACACGCCCTGCTGTATCCACAGCGATAAGGACATTCCCATCGCCTCGAAGGGTCTCCATCACATTGGCTGAGAGAGGAAATGGGCCTATTATCTTTTGTAGAAACTAAAAACAACTATCATACAGACCCAGGTAAGTTTTCCCTGACTGAAGGATCATTTTTGAGAAAAGAGACTTAGATTGTTGTTGTCTGATGTTGTTATATTGCCATTGGTCCCATTAGGATCTGTGTGTCCAAAAAGTCACTCTAGCAGTGTGAGAGTCATATTGTTTCCTGTAATTACTACATGCTCTTCTGGTCTAGCCTTTGACACTTATTTGCTTTTCACAATGTATGCTTAATATTTTGATGCTATATTGTTGTTGATGATTGCTGACTATGACTATGCACTTTTTGTAAAGCTCTTCTTATAAGTGCTTTGGATAAGTGTCTGCTAAATGAATCAATGGAAATGTATTGTTCCCAACTCACTGAGAAGCTGCTCGTCTCTCTGTTTGCGACGAGGCTGCACATATGTGGAATTGAAAGAGTCTGTGATGAGAAGAGAAGGTCGGCTCACAGTCTCTAACATGCATCCATTCAGGTGGCTGAAATACATTTTACAAGCAAAACAAGAGAAAGACATGAGAAAACGGATCCATGTCACCCAGAGGTTTTAGCCTCTTAAAACTAACGCTTTAAACACTTACATTTCTCTTTTGTGGTTGAAGTCTACAGCGTAAACAATCTCCTCCTCTCCATCCTTTACAATCTTCCAAATTGTGCCTCCAATCATGTGACCAGCAGGAAGTGGAGTGATAGAGAGACCATGGCCTTTACCTGTTGGTGTGTGAGGGGGGGGGGTATATTGTTACAATTATGTAGATATTTCAACATTATACCTGGTCATCTAAAATTCAGTTAACCCACCTTTCAGATTGACAATCTGTGAGTATTTCAACTGCTGAATTTTGTCAAATGCTGAGTCCACATCGTCCAGGGTAAACAGGCTGAAATCCTCACTGTTATTGCGAGACTAGAAAACAACAGCATTTATTAATAACTTTATGGGTAAAAAGTGCAGAGAGCAGACATGCATATTACACAAGCTTTTCCACACCTGGTAGAGGTCATACATGAACATTTGACCCATTTTGTAGACAGGAATAGTTGCATATATGGTGCAGTTGAGACCCAGTTTCCCCACTGCATAAGGGAGGGCTCCAAGATGCAGAGGGTCTGGATGGGAGAGGAGCACAGCATCAACCTGGTGGACATATCTGAAGAACAAAGAAACACACACATGAGAGGATGCAAAACCTATCCTACTGACTCATGGGTTCAAATAAGCATCAATAAGAAAGTGGATGAAGACCTTTTCATTGCATCAATAATGTCCATGGAGAAACTCTCATCCCAACCGCAGTCCAAGAGAAAACGAAACTCATCGACCTGCAGCAGGTAACAGAGAGCTGACTCCTCCTGCACCCCAGACACTGCGGTTAACTTGATGATGGAGGTCATCTTCCTTTGTAGGGTTAGGGTATCCTACCTGCATGAAGGAACAGGACAGACATGAACCTTTATAACTATGCAGCCTGTAGTTTGATCACAGGGATTCAGTCTAGTGACTGAGTGGAAGAATCCTGACAGCTCACTCTTGTATAAAGCAAGAAAACTCCGCTTATCAATGTGACATTTTCTCCTTTAATCTAACTAATTTTAATCTAACTTTAATCTAACTGAAGCTTCATATTCAGCACATGTGGGATAATAAACTACAGCTAGCAGATGGCTAGCTAGCATCTAACGTAACAACGATAGTTTATGTACCTGAACTAGCAGCTATTGTGAAGGAGATTGGATGAAAACAAATTGATAACGATCATTCAATATGATACAAATATAAATGTAGCTCTAATTTTAACGAAATTAATCCACATTTGATGTATTATCATTGTAACATCACGGCGTCGGTATGAAACAAACTTCTTCTTTTCATTTGGTTGGCGGAGAATCCAGTGTTCAAGATGCTGATAGCGCCACCTGCTGGTAACAGATGATACTGACTGATAGCGCCACCTGCTGGTAACAGATGATACTGACTGATAGCGCCACCTGCTGGTAACAGATGATACTGACTGATAGCGCCACCTGCTGGTAACAGATGATACTGACTGATAGCGCCACCTGCTGGTAACAGATGATACTGACTGATAGCGCCACCTGCTGGTAACAGATTATACTGACTGATAGCGCCACCTGCTGGTAACAGATTATACTGATTGATAGCGCCACCTGCTGGTAACAGATGATACTGACTGATAGCGCCACCTGCTGGTAACAGATGATACTGACTGATAGCGCCACCTGCTGGTAACAGATGATACTGACTGATAGCGCCACCTGCTGGTAACAGATGATACTGACTGATAGCGCCACCTGCTGGTAACAGATGATACTGACTGATAGCGCCACCTGCTGGTAACAGATTATACTGACTGATAGCGCTACCTGCTGGTAACAGATTATACTGACTGATAGCGCCACCTGCTGGTAACAGACGATACTGACTGATAGCGCCACCTGCTGGTAACAGATTATACTGCCTGATGGCGCCACCTGCTGGTAACAGATTATACTGACTGATAGCGCAACACCTGCTGGTAACAGACGATACTGACTGATAGCGCCACCTGCTGGTAACAGATTATACTGCCTGATGGCGCCACCTGCTGGTAACAGATTATACTGACTGATAGCGCCACCTGCTGGTAACAGACGATACTGACTGATAGCGCCACCTGCTGGTAACAGATTATACTGACTGATAACGCCACCTGCTGGTAACAGATTATACTGCCTGATGGCGCCACCTGCTGGTAACAGATGATACTGACTGATACGCGACCTGCTGGTAACAGATGATACTGACTGATGGCGCCACCTGCTGGTAACTGACAGATAATTTCAGTTTAGCGTTGGAAATATCAAAACAATAAAAACATCTTAATCTTAATTTACTACTTCCTCACCACAATCCCACATCAGCAGATACTCAATGAAAGAATTAACAAATAATAATGGGTTCACTGAAATTCATCCTCAGACTGGCAATAATGAGGTAATAATAATAGTTATTAATAATTAAATAAAGAGTTGCGTTGGTGGGGGGGGGGGGGTAAAAAATATTATGAAATCTAAACAAGTGAAATTATTTACTATTCAAGTTCAACAAGGATGTGTGTAAAGAATGCGCCTGAGCACCATAACTTAACACGCCTTAACACGCCCAGTTCTTCATTTCCTTATTTTCTGTTCCTGGGACACAAGTTGAAAACGAAATTTATTCTACACGCAATAAAAGTGAAATTGGACGATAACACACTAGTTATGAGTGACAATGGAGAGGAAACAGCTTGGATGGAAGCAAAAGCTGTTTTTGATAACTTAAAAACCAAGAAACCGAGACCAGTAAGTCTGTATTAGTGTTTTAAAAGACTTGAGTTAGTCTGGATGAGTTAGTCTGCATGTACAGTTGTAATGTGGCCATTTTTTACTTTGTAAACATGATCTTGTTTATTCTTTAGCCTAAACCCCGATATGCAGTTACCATCGCTGTCTCATCCCGCACCTTGTTCGACATGGTTGCGGAGAGGAAGATATATGAAGAAGAGGGTCTGGAGAAGTATGTTCAGTATCAACAGGATAAGGAGGAAGAACCTCTTAAAGCAGGAGCCGCTTTTCCTTTTGTCAAGGTAATTCTGACATTGAAGGATCTCATCATTTCTTATTCAGTGTCTGGGTGTCCAGTTTGCAGTCTGATAAAACAAGTTTTATTGTTCAGTTTTGGTAGATTCGTGATGAAACATGTATCTGTGGTATAATGGAAAACAATAATACTAATTTCATACGTTTGAAAAGCTGGCAAACACATTTCATATATTAAAAAAGACCAATTTCTTTTTATAGCAATCTGCTCTTACAATCAGAATTATAGGGATTTCACCTGAAAACTCATTCACATTATCACATATACTGATGATGTGATTTAGTGACATTATGTTAGGTGGGAATTTTATGCCAGGGACCCACAACAGTGAAATGTGTGTTTTTATAAGAGGCCTAATGTTTATTTTTGGGGCCAATGAAACTTTTATTTCAAATCCATCAGATCACTCTGCATCATAATTGAGCAACAATGTGAATAATCCACAGCATATTTGACTCCACCCTGCCACTAATCCTTGTGTAAATGTTAACGTGACAGGCTTTGATGACAGTAAACTCTCGGTTGAGGGAGCTGTACCCAGAGAGTGAGGAGCTGTTTGATATTGTCTTGATGACCAATAACCATGCTCAGGTTGGGGTGCGCCTTATCAATAGTATCAATCACTATGGTAAGCAAAATATTTACATTTATATTTTGTTATTTATCAGACGCTCTTATCCAGAGCGACTTACAGCAAGTACAGGGACATTCCCCTGAGGCAAGTAGGGTGAAGTGTTTTGCCAAGGACACGTCTGTTAGCACAGCCTGGAATCAAACCTGCAACTTTCTGATTACTAGCCCGATTCCCTAACCGCTCAGCCACCTGACTCAAGTCGCACCTGCCAAAAAATGCATAATGACAACAAAACATATAAAACATTTTAGGGGAAATGTATTTGATAAAATAAAAGACCAAGAACAGACATTTCATGTTGAAAGGCAAGTTATAATAACAACAGAATAGAGAACAACAGGCTGTATAGTCTTCTGGTATGTTGAGGTAACATAATAACCAATAGATGCGTGAGTTCTAAATATTTCGTATTTGTCTCCACTGCATTAGTTATTTTTCTTAAATGATAGCTAGTTAGTTTCCTGGCACAGTTACTATCATGCTACTGTTACTTATTAGCTTCACTAAAACCTTTGTCGCATGGTTTTTATATGTCGGAAAATATACAATTGGAATGTTAAAAATCTCATATGTGTGGCGTTACGCTGTGGGACCTGCATTCAGACTCTCACATATGTGCGATGCTGCTCTTTATCAGTTATTCAGATAATGATAGTATAAACAACATGACATGTAAAGTTCACCAAACTCTCAATCTCACTTCAAATAACTGGATCCACTGAATTCTTCGTCCTCATTGTTGTTCTATCAGTGTCAGTCAAAATAATGAAAATGTTTAAAATGACATATTTTCCTATATATGAGTCACAGGAACAGACAAACCATGAAAAACTGCTCGATTAGTTCACTTCAGCTCTCTTTGTTGTAGCTGGTTGCTGCAAAGAGGCTTTTGGGTCATTGGTACTTTCAGTATTTTATATGTTACTGATGCAGATATGTTTGTCATTGTCTTCTAACCTGAGTTTGGATTTTTGTCACTCTTTGCAGATTTAACCATAGAGAGATTTTGCATGACTGGAGGAAAAAGCCCCATTGGTTATCTTAAAGCTTACATGACCAACCTGTACTTATCTAAGGATTCGAACAAAGTTGCCGAGGCCATTGAGGAGGGTTGGTGATTCCACTTCTTCAAATCAACATTTATTTATATAGCCTTTTTTACAAGCAATGGCACAGAGGGCTTCACATATGCCCATATAACTACCCCTACTACCCATATAACTACCCCTACTACCCATATAACTACCCCTCAACCAACCCAAACCCTCAAGGAAGGTTACTTATATTGTTTGTCTGTTTTCCTGTGGACACTGTTCTGAAAAAGACATTCGATCTGTTCTTTCACGTTAAATTCAGGCATTGCTGCGGCCACCATGTTTAATCCAGACGTGAAAAACCAGCTGAGCGACACCCAGTTGAAAGTGGCCTTTGATGGTGATGCTGTGTTGTTTTCTGACGAGTCTGAAATCATTGTGAAAAAACACGGCTTGGATACATTCTTTGAGCACGAGAAAGAGTTTGAAAACAAACCTCTTGCGCAAGTAAATATTTAAGCTGTCTTTCTTTAATGAAAAACTACAATAACTTCTAAACTAATAAGTACTTATTGAAGTTAAAGAATCTAAATGGAATGATATCATAATTCATGCAGATTTCACTTGAGATATGTACATTCACAGTAATCAATCTGCTCTGTGCACTCAGGGTCCATTGAAGTGTTTCCTGGAGGCACTTGGGAAGCTTCAGAAGAAGTTCTATGCTAAGAATGAGCGTATTAACTGCCCCATACGTACTTACCTGGTAACAGCCCGCAGTGCTGCCAGCTCAGGGGCCCGGGTCCTGAAGACTTTGAGGAGCTGGGGCCTTGAGATCGATGAGGCCCTTTTCCTGGCTGGGGCACCTAAAGGGCCTCTTCTGCAGAAAATTCAGCCACACATCTTCTTTGATGACCAGATGTTCCATATCGAGGGGGCAAAAGAGCTTGGGACTATCTCTGCTCATGTGCCTTATGGGATTGGGCAGAAGTACCATAAGAGTAAACTTATTGAGCAGCCTGCGAAAGACAAGTAAATGTACCGTATTTTTTGCACTATAGGGCGCACTGGATTATAAGGCGCACTGTCAATGAATGGTCTATTTTCGATCTTTGTTCATATATAAAGCGCACCAGACTATAAGGCGCATTAAGCGAAAAAAAAACTGTCAGATAAATCAGTCGAATAATATTATGGTGAAGCACAGTATGTATTACTCCGCGACACTCCTGGTTACGGTAGCCGTAATGCTGCAAGTGGTGCGGCTTTGTAGTTTACCAAAGTCGTACTAAAAAAGAAATATTTAGAAATAATTAATCCATATGTAAAGCGCTTCGGATTATAAAGCGCAGTGTCGTTTTTTGAGAAAAATAAAGGCTTTTAAGTGCGCCCTATAGTCCGAAAATTACGGTAATCATTCTCTTTATACCAACATCATTATGTGTGGCCTAATGTCGTATATAATTGTTGTGTGCTATTGGCAATATTTTATACTCTTAAATGGGAAATAGGGAATAATTTACCTTGTGACACGTCCCCTGTGGCCTAAAGCCTTCTGTCCACACATCTTTGTTAATCAGATTCAGAATAAGAATTAGTTTTTAATCGCAATGCAAGATACACAAACATGGAATTTATGTAATTTTTTGGGTACAACCCTAATTCCAAAAAAGTTAGAACGTTGTGTCAAATACATTAAAAAAGAATACAATGATTTGCAAATCTCAGAAACCCATATGTTACACATACAATTTTACATTGAGGAATATTACTGTACCATATTGTGGTTCCACAATATATAGATGCAGGTTTTCTTGGATTGGTGAACCTCTGCCCATCTTTACTTCTGAAACCTGATGCCTTTCTAAAACACTCTTTACATCCCCAATCATGTTACTGACCTGTCTAACCTAGTTAGTCACTAAAGGTTCCTCCTGCTGGGTTATTGTTTGTAACACCTGACGTTTTAATGCACCTGTCCCAACTGTTTTGAAATGTATATGGCCATCAAATTCCAAATTACCCCCCAAACATTCTCCCTAAAAGTCAATTTGTTTATTTGGCAAATTACCTGAATTTATGACATTTCCAAATGATTGCTTTTTGTTAATATTTACATTTTGTTCAGTGTTCCAACTTTAGTTTAAATTGGAGTTGAACTATACTTCACAATACGATTCATTCAATAGCACAATCTATTAGTCTGTCTATCTATTTTTGCAACCTGTTTGTGGTTTTGGTGTATAGGACACATTTTATTAGTTGTAACTTATTACCTTTATTCCGCAGCTTTTTGTGTCATTTGGTTTGGCACATAAAGTAAGGAGGTTACTATTTGTGAATAAAGGATTTACATGAATGTCATTGGTTCCTTTTAGATCTTGCCAGTAGGTGGTGCTGTGTTTTATGTAGATGCTGGGCATGATTGCAGTTCCTATTCACACTACAGAAGCATCTCTTCTTTTTTTGACAGGCAGCAGACTGCATCCCTCTGACAGCTCGGCCTAGTCCACTGTTGCTAGGATACTCTGAGGACTGATACCAGGAGAACTGAGTAGGCGCAGTTTAAGACATAATAAAGGATTAGAGGGACAAAACAGTATGGTGTGACTTTCAACACAGGCACTATCCTTATGTTAGTGGATATTCATCTTCAATTCTGTTCAGATTGGGTATTCTTTGTGTTGTAGTGTGAGGTTGATAATCATAGAAGTCAGGTGAAAAGTGTCCTTAAGATATATTTGATTGTATTGTCACTGCATCTGTAGCATTGTTAGACAGTGTTTGACTTACTGGCACTTGTACTTCCAGGGGTATTTTTCAGATCAAGGTATCCACACATCCTATATTATGTGTATTAACACAGAGACAAGGACTGTTTCAGCTTCTGCACTGCTGACAAAAGCTGTGAGATGGTAATGACATGAGGTCAGCTGGTTCCTTCTTGCTAACAAGATTCCTGATACAGAATATGATCCAGGTCACATACTGTTTCCTAGCATGTGACCGTTTATTTATTTAGCAGACATTTTATCCAAAATAATGTACAAATGGCGCAACAGAAGATCCAGAATGAGATTTCTACAATATTTTGATGGTTCAAGTTGAGGAACTGTATGTACTGACTTGCCACATTGCAGAGTAACCAACCAGAAACCAGTAAAAATCTAAGCTACAAGGAATGGTGAGACCCCCAGTACCAGCAGGCAGGGTGGAGACCCCCAGTACCAGCAGGCAGGGTGGAGACCCCCAGTACCAGCAGGCAGGGTGGAGAGCCCCAGTACCAGGAGGGTGGAGAGCCTCAGTACCAGGAGGGTGGAGAGCCCCAGTACCAGCAGGCAGGGTGGAGAGCCCCAGTACCAGCAGGCAGGGTGGAGAGCCCCAGTACCAGCAGGCAGGGTGGAGAGCCCCAGTACCAGCAGGCAGGGTGGAGAGCCCCAGTACCAGCAGGGTGGAGAGCCTCAGTACCAGGAGGGTGGAGAGCCTCAGTACCAGGAGGGTGGAGAGCCCCAGTACCAGCAGGCAGGGTGGAGAGCCCCAGTACCAGCAGGGTGGAGAGCCCCAGTACCAGCAGGCAGGGTGGAGAGCCCCAGTACCAGCAGGCAGGGTGGAGAGCCCCAGTACCAGCAGGGTGGAGAGACATTCAAAACCTCCCTTCACCCAGAGGAGCAGTGACACTATCGACACAGTTATGTAATCTTAACCACAAAACTCAGATTAAAATACAACAATATGTTCTATATATTTCAGCAATGGAAATATATAGATTTGGTAGAGTTTGAAAAGGAAATATAAGTCACTGTCACCAATAAGGAGCGATTGTAAGGACAACATGCCATCACTATCATTTGTGTAGTCGTCCATTGCTTGTTAGTGTATTTTTCACACATTGCATCCCATTCTCCCAATCATCAGCCATGTGTTATCCATGATCAATACTCTATGGAGCCACTGACCTGGAAAAAGATTCAAAGCTGACACTGCTATCAATAGATGTTCTAGAGATAACTTTGTTACAGCAGATTGTTAACAGAGATAGAATAAATGTAGTCTTATTAGGCATACTTGATACAAACGGATTAGAACATTTAGGGCTATGCTTTTGCTATTCCCAGCAATTTGGAAAATATTTAAGTTGTGCTTAATGCATTGATGCCAGGCAGGTCTGTCATCCTGTCCATGTTTACTGCTCCATCAAGCAGAAAAGCCAGACGTTTTTTCAGGCAAAAGTCTACAATTACAAACAAACAAGTTTAGCCAGACATCCAATAGATGAGCATAGCAGGGAGAACATTCAGCCAACGTTTCATAGGCTGGAGGCTCCAGGTGGAGGGTGACATGGGAGGAGCTACACTATGCTATGACACAACTACCTCTGGCTCCAGTACACAACTGAACTGGCTGGTGGATCAAAAGATCAAACCCAAACAAACACAGTGTGCTGGAACCAAAGAGTCTGGAGGCCTTCAGCCAACCTTCCCTTCCTCAGAGAGCAGTCTTCCCCAAACCTGGCTTCAGCTTCAGCAGTGCCTCCACCTCGACCAGGACCAGCCAGAAGACCTTATCCAGTTGGTGAACGTGTGGAGTAGCAATCCATGATGATGCAAGGAGACACAAAAGAAGTGGTGGGGAAAGCTTACCTAGAAACAGACATGGACTGTTTCAAGCAGGAGGATGAACTAAAAAAAAGAAATCCAGCCTCTCCCAAAGATAAGACTGAGCTGAAAATTAGTTTTCCATCTCCAGAGACTTGGGGAAGGATGGGAAGCCATAAGTCCAGTCCTACTCCAATCTGTTGTTCCCCTCTGCTTTGTTGGGATGATGGCTTGACCAACAGGTCTGTCTCGTTACCCAGAGGCATTAACATGGTGAGTGATCTAAATCTAATCATAAAAGTAGGAACCTGTGTGTCTATTATTAAGTCTGATATTTGACGCTTTGATTATTGAATTAGCTGATAAACGTTAGTCATAATTTCATTAGTGAGATTTCATAGCTGTGTCAACTGTTATTTTTAGCATACACATAGAAACATATGCAATGAATTGGGGTCATGTTTTTAATAGCTCAAACGTTTAATAATTCAGAAGTCTGAGTTGATCTGACAAACTTGTTCTTAGTTATCACGTGTTTAATGATAAATGAGCCAATCACAATCCCAAATTGTTTGTCTGATTAAAATTCAGAGTTTGCCGTCACCTTAGCAACTGCTTAGAAAAAGGTGGGTGGTGAGGGGGCTGAGAGTCCAGCCTGTGAGAGTGTGTTGATGTTAGAGTGCAGTACAGCATGTGTGTGTGTGTGTGAGAGTGCAGTACAGCATGTGTGTGTGTGTGTGAGAGTGCAGTACAGCGTGTGTGTGTGTGAGAGTGTGTGTGTGAGTGCAGTACAGCATGTGTGTGTGTGAGTGAGAGTGCAGTACAGCATGTGTGTGTGTGTGTGTGTGTGAGAGTGCAGTACAGCATGTGTGTATGTGTGTGTGAGAGTACAGTACAGCATGTGTGTGTGAGAGTGTGTGTGAGAGGGCAGTACAGCATGTGTGTGTGTATGTGTGTGTGAGAGTGCAGTACAGCATGTGTGTGTGAGAGTGTGTGTGAGAGGGCAGTACAGCATGTGTGTGTGTGTGTGTGAGAGAGTGCAGTACAGCATGTGTGTGTGAGAGTGTGTGTGAGAGAGAGCGACAGTGTTTAGGGCTGTTAAGTTTCAGTATTTCACAAGATCATGTGTACCTATTATCATGTGTAGATTCTAGTGCTAGTTGCAGGCAGTGTTATGACATGAATCACTTCAGGAACATTACTGTCTCCCCTCACTGCTGTTCCTTCAGAGTAAATACTAACTGTTCCTTTCACCTTCTCCAGGTCTCTTTCAAGGTGCAATAGTTAGTTAGTTTACACAATTTCCAATTGTGCATTTCATAATTAAAACCACAGTTGATGACAATAAGGTTATATAAATTACTTTCTGTGAGTTCCATCCTACTAAATTCATTTATGCAACATATACCTCACCTGCCTACTTATAATCTCAGACTTACATAGAAAGAGAGTGGGCTTTAATTCACTTTTACAGAACATGAACGTTCCTAAAAAGACGGACCTTCCAACAAAACCGGAGTGGATCTTCTTTTTCCCCACAACCTGTAATTTACATTTAGCAGATGCTCTTATTTAGAGCAACTTACATCCTGTACAGGGACATTCCCCCGAGGCAAGTAGGGTGAAGTACCTTGCCCAAGGACACAACATCACAGCCAGGGTTAGAACTCACAATCTTCCGCTCAACACCTTAACCCGCGGCGCTGCACCATCTGACTCCCTGTACATGGTGCTATCGACTGCAGCAGTATTGCTAGCATCTTCTGGGTCACTAACCTATGTTATGTGATGCCTTTTAGGTTTCTGACAGCGACAGGAAGACTGTAAGGTAAGAATATCTGACTGAACAAAGCTCACACAGCTTCACCATGTATTTCCCTCCCTCCCTCCTCTGCTCCCTTCTTCTGCCTCCCTCCCTCCCTCTCTATCTCCTCTGCTCCCTCCCTCCCTCCCTCTCTATCTCCTCTGCTCCCTCCCTCTCTATCTCCTCTGCTCCCTTCTTCTACCCCCTCCCTCTCTATCTCCTCTGCTCCCTCCCTCCCTCCCTCTCTATCTCCTCTGCTCCCTCCCTCCCTCCCTCTCTATCTCCTCTGCTCCCTCCCTCCCCCCCTCCCTATCTCCTCTGCTCCCTCCCTCCCTCCCTATCTCCTCTGCTCTCCACCTTCTTTATCTCTCCCTCCCTCCTCTGCTCTCCTCCTTCTTTATCTCTCCCTCCCACCCCCTTTTCCAGCTCTCTTTTCGCTCTCTCCATTCTGAGCTGTTCGAGGTTTCTGTAGGCTCAGCAGAGATGCAGTAAGACAGCCTGGATTGCACAGGGCGGTTTTGATTTTAGCCCTGGTAGAGCTAAAACAGGAAGGACAACAGGGATTGGATCTCTGTGTCTGTCCCAGCTGTTCAGGATGAAGCTGTGCGCTCGTGGAAGGTACTACTTTAATGCCACATTGATGATGTGGAATGTACATCTGGCATTAAGTCTATAGCGTTTGTTTTTGTTTGCATGATGTGGCTTAACTGTGGATGCACCTGTCTGTTAGCTTTATGTGAACACATTTCATGCTGTTTAATATCAATATACATTTTGAATTGTAAAACTATGCGGTGCCATACTTCACCATTTCAAATGTTTTGCTGCATTGGATGGTTTATCTTAAGGTAAATGGTTCCAAATGGCTGTCTATGTAAGGTAAAATGTGGTGGATCTTTGGTATTTCACCTTTTATATTATACAATGCTGATAGACCCTGCTTGATGAAAGTTTGATGTAAATGATGTCACTAACATACAGTATTTGTAGTATCTGTAGTTTTGGAATTGAACCTTTAAGGTTGCAAAACAATTTTTTAACTTTCAACTTTCAAATGTGTTTTCTTGTGTTGCCCCTCCCCATCAAACTCTATCAGTTTTAGTACTGTAAATGGTCTATGATGGCAACATTGAGCTGTCCATCTGATGGTAATAATCCTTTGATGAATCTGCTATGACGATTTAGGATTTGTTCTGATTAATTCTACAGCCTGGGGAAAGCGTGATTCATTTGACAGATTGTTCAAACAGCCCATATTTAAAAGGTTCACCTCTGTATCAGCAGCTGACTGGATCACTTCAATAAACTCACAACGGCCAATAAAGGGACAGAGGAGGTTACTATTTTTCCTCCCTTCCTTCCTTCCTTCCTGTCTCCTTTCTTCCTTCCTTCCTTCCATCCTTCCATCCTCCTTCCCTCCCTCCCTTCCAGTCTCCTTCCTCCCTTCCTTCCCTCCCTCCCTCCCTCCCTCCCTCCCTCCCTTCCTTCCATCCTCCCTTCCTTCCATCCTTCCTTCCTCCCTCCCTCCCTCCCTCCCTCCCTCCCTTCCTTCCATCCTTCCATCCTTCCTTCCTGTCTCCTTTCTTTCTTCCTGTCTCCTTTCTTCCTTCCTCCATCCCTTCCTTTCTTCCTTCCTTCCTTCCATCCTTCCATCCTTCCATCCTCCTTCCCTCCCTCCCTTCCAGTCTCCTTCCTCCCTTCCTTCCTTCCTTCCATCCTTCCTCCCTTCCTTCCTCCCTCCCTCCCTCCCTCCCTCCCTCCCTCCCTCCCTCCCTTCCTTCCATCCTTCCTTCCATCCTCCCTTCCTTCCATCCTTCCTTCCTCCCTTCCTTCCATCCTTCCTTCCTCCCTCCCTCCCTCCCTTCCTTCCTTCCATCCTTCCTTCCTTCCTTCCTTCCTTCCTTCCTTCCTTCGTCTCTCACTCCTTAGTCAGAAAAGCACAAAGATACACAGAACATCTGTTGTCCCCAGAAAAGTTGTACTGATGCACACTTGACACCCAGCATTTCTCCCAAATTGAATTAAATCAACGCAACTCATAACATTTCTAGCTACTTTTTGAGAGACTTTTGGTTTTATGAAATCTGCCAGAGGAGTGGATGTATATTTTAGATGGAGACAGATTGTGGGCCTGAAGGCAAAGTTCTGCTGTGAATGAAGATGTGTGTTGGGAAACTCGTCCAAGTATCAGCGTGTTCTGGTCAGGATGAGTAATGAGCTACTGAAGCAATGTAACCATCTTAGCCTGTGTAGATCATTTACAACCAGATCTCTTTTCACTCACGCTGTCAATACCCTTACCCTGAATAATCCAATACCCAATACCCTGAATAACCCAATACCCTTACCCTGAATAACCCAATACCCTTACCCTGAATAATCCAATACCCTTACCCTGAATAACCCAATACCCAATACCCTGAATAACCCAATACCCTGAATAACCCAATACCCTGAATAATCCAAAACCCAATACCCTTACCCTGAATTTGAACACCCTTACATTTCCCTTCACCTTGTAAAACTAGTGTTTTAAATTATTTGTTTGTTATTTAACAGGGGTGCAGGTGTTAGATTTTTACGTATAATTGTACAGTTGAAGAAATAAAGGAAGACATAAAGATAACAGTGTTCTACAGAGAGGGTCAGTGTTCTACAGAGAGGGTCAGTGTTCTACAGAGAGGGTCAGTGTTCTACAGAAAGGGTCAGTGTTCTACAGAGAGGGTCAGTGTTCTACAGAGAGGGTCAGTGTTCTACAGAGAGGGTCAGTGTTCTACAGAGAGGGTCAGTGTTCTACAGAGAGGGTCAGTGTTCTACAGAGAGGGTCAGTGTTCTACAGAGAGGGTCATTGTTCTACAGAGAGGGTCAGTGTTCTACAGAGAGGGTCAGTGTTCTACAGAGAGGGTCAGTGTTCTACAGAGAGGGTCAGTGTTCTACAGAGAGGGTCAGTGTTCTACAGAGAGGGTCAGTGTTCTACAGAGAGGGTCAGTGTTCTACAGAGAGGGTCAGTGTTCTACAGAGAGGGTCAGTGTTCTACAGAGAGGGTCAGTGTTCTACAGAGAGGGTCAGTGTTCTACAGAGAGGGTCAGTGTTCTACAGAGAGGGTCAGTGTTCTACAGAGAGGGTCAGTGTTCTACAGAGAGGGTCAGTGTTCTACAGAGAGGGTCAGTGTTCTACAGAGAGGGTCAGTGTTCTACAGAGAGGGTCAGTGTTCTACAGAGAGGGTCAGTGTTCTACAGAGAGGGTCAGTGTTCTACAGAGAGGGTCAGTGTTCAAAGACATAAGAAATAATATATATATTTATATATATATATATATACAGTACATATGAAAAGTCCTGCACTATACTGCACTGCACAGACAAAAGGCTGTTTGCCCTCTCTGCCATGCCTAGATAATAATAATAATAAATAAATTGAAAACAATGTTTGGCTCCTTTAAATTGAATCAATCCAATTGTATTCATTTGCATCCAGAGGCATTTGGTCTGCACCCATTGCAAATACATATTTGTGAGTTGGCTTGGCAATGCCAGGCTATCATTCCTTACATCTTTCTTCCTCTACTCTACCTTTATCTGTCTCTCTCTCGTTCTGCAGCAGAAAGGCAGATCTGTTCAGCATCCCACATCTTGGCAGCTTCATCTCTAGCTTTCCTCTCAAACAGCAGCATGTCATATGAGTAGGAGGGAGCTCAATGTGAATTTCAAAAACTCTGTTTCAACCTATATGAGAAACCATTCAAGGAGTCCACTGGAGTATATAGAGTAAAGGGTTGACATGAATAGGAATGAGTTGTCAATGGCCTTTTGAGGTGGACATACATCTATATCTGTCATGGGGACATGAGCTGGAGAGGACATGTCTGTAAGCAAACTGTCCCCATCTGGAGAGGACATGTCTGTGAGCGAACTGTCCCCATCTGGAGAGGACATGTCTGTAAGCAAACTGTCCCCATCTGGAGAGGACATGTCTGTAAGCAAACTGTCCCCATCTGGAGAGGACATGTCTGTGAGCGAACTGTCCCCATCTGGAGAGGACATGTCTGTGAGCAAACTGTCCCCATCTGGAGAGGACATGTCTGTGAGCGAACTGTCCCCATCTGGAGAGGACATGTCTGTAAGCAAACTGTCCCCATCTGGAGAGGACATGTCTGTAAGCAAACTGTCCCCATCTGGAGAGGACATGTCTGTAAGCAAACTGTCCCCATCTGGAGAGGACATGTCTGTGAGCGAACTGTCCCCATCTGGAGAGGACATGTCTGTGAGCAAACTGTCCCCATCTGGAGAGGACATGTCTGTGAGCGAACTGTCCCCATCTGGAGAGGACATGTCTGTAAGCAAACTGTCCCCATCTGGAGAGGACATGTCTGTAAGCAAACTGTCCCCATCTGGAGAGGACATGTCTGTGAGCAAACTGTCCCCATCTGGAGAGGACATGTCTGTGAGCGAACTGTCCCCATCTGGAGAGGACATGTCTGTGAGCGAACTGTCCCCATCTGGAGAGGACATGTCTGTGACTGTGTGTGGCATGTGTGCTGTATGTGTATACATTTAGTATATGTGAATGCTTCGGGTATTTTAAGTATCTTTAGTCATCTTTATGTGTATGTTTGATTTGTGTGCATATGTGTGTGCATGTGTGTATGTTTGAAAGAAAAAGGCCTTAACCATAACCCAATGCAGGCCCATCTCTAATAGTAGAGATCGAACCCTAACAGGTATTCTGCCTCAGCTCAGCACAGTTTGTCTGTGTGATCATGGCTGAAAGTTGCTCACCTGTTAAACTGGTTTAAGGAAACGTCAGTTATTGCCTGCGTGCATAGAAATCAGATGAACATATGAACATGTTTTTTATTTATTGCTGAGTTTAATGTATAATTACTGTTCAGTTCAGTAGGTTCTAACTCTTGCCAACCTGTGTCTTTGATCTGTTTGGCAGGATCACCACAGGTAGACAAGTCATGCATTCTTCAGGGCAAACAGCTTAGCTGAGCGCAGTGTGAAGTACACACCAAGCCACTTCCTGTGTGAAGTACACACCAAGCCACTTCCTGTGTGAAGTACACACCAAGCCACTTCCTGTGTGAAGTACACACCAAGCCACTTCCTGTGTGAAGTACACACCAAGCTATTTCCTGTGTGAAGTACACACCAAGCTATTTCCTGTGTGAAGTACACACCAAGCTACTTCCTGTGTGAAGTACACACCAAGCTACTTCCTGTGTGAAGTACACATCAAGCTACTTCCTGTGTGAAGTACACACCAAGCTACTTCCTGTGTGTATCCACATTACACATGAGAAGTTGTGAACACAAACAAACAATGAAAAAAATATATATCGGCAAAACCTCCCTAAAAGTTCCCAGAAATGGTGGTAAACATCAAAAGAAGAGGTAAGAGCAAAACCTTTGTGTTGCATTATCCTCTCAGAGAAGACGTTCCTCTCATCTCTGAAGCTTCTATTCAGAGGAGCTGTAGTCTGTCCTCCACATCAAGTCATCCCACTTCATCAATGCACCATTAAAAACACTATCGTCCCATGACCCCATTTTGACAAGTCACAACCGTGTGATTTGGATTCCTATAAGTATGTTACATTATAAACTAATCCTATGCTAAACAGGAGATGGTGTTTTTCACTCCACAGCTGGAATGTTTGGGTGAAAACAAGGTTTTCAATACATTTTTCTTGAGGCAATTATATTAATGTCATTACTCCACTGTTTGTTGTTTGTAAATTATTTTTTGTGTACATATGTGTGTCTGCTGGTGATTTTTATTTGTTGATATGCATTATATTGCCTATGCTTAAATGTCAATATTTCCTCCATTATTGCTGAAATGCATATTAATGTAAACAGTCTAACAACTCCACATTGTTGAAAGGAAGACTTCATCTTCCTACTTTGTTAGACCCCCAAAATGAGCTTTGAAGACAGAGATGAGTGAGAGGATGTTAGGTGATCACCTCTGTCTCAGTGTCACTATCCATGAGTTGATACTTTCATTATTATTCCTCCATCTGTCCATCAGTCTGCTACAGCCTGTTCATAAAGGTTATGAATCATATTAAGGATATACTGTGACCTGCTATCATATTAAGGATATACTGTGACCTGCTATCATATTAAGGATATACTGTGACCTGCTATCATATTAAGGATATACTGTGACCTGCTATCATATTAAGGATATACTGTGACCTGCTATCATATTAAGGATATACTGTGACCTGCTATCATATTAAGGATGTACTATAGAACAACCCTGATTGTCCTGTTTAACTAAATAGCAGAAACTACCTTTGAGTTTATCTCAACATCATCGCATGGCACAAATTAGAAAAACATAAGAAATTGATCAATACACATTGAATCTACCTGTTTGCATAAGTACCTGATGAATGGCTTATGTCTGCAGTTCTTTGCAGGAGCAGAAAGAGGACTTGCGAAAGCGTCTGTCCTATACAAGCCACAAGCTGGAGCTGGTGGAGAATGAGTTTGACTCCACACGTCAGTATCTGGAGACAGAGCTTCGCAGAGCACAGGAAGAGCTGGAGAAGTTTACAGAAAAACTACGCAGGTGTGCATATCTACTGTAAATCTCTCTTCCTTTCCGAAACATAAAGCACAGACAGACAGACAGACAGACAGACATACAGACAGACAGATATACAGACATACAGACAGATGCAATCTTAAAGTAATTTTAAACGACTGACACACTAAAGGTTCTTATTCAGTTAATTAATCATATATGTACGTATGAGCGTGTGTATAATGAGCTGTTATTTTTAACTCTTCTAAGAATACAAAGCAGCTACTCAGCACTGCAGAGGATCAATCAAGACCTGGAGGAGAAAATTCAAAGAAATGTAAGTTGTAAAACCCTTTATAATATGATGTAGGGCAGGGGTGGGCAATTCCGGGCCTCAAGGGCTACTGTCCTGAAGGTTTCCCTGCTCCAGCACACCTAATTCCAAATATCGGGTTGTTATCAAGCTCTGTGGAAGCCTGATAATGACCATTCAGTAGACTCAGGTGTGTTAGAGCAGGGAAACATCTAAAACCTTCAGGACTGCGGCCCTTGAGGACCGGAATGGCCTAACCCTGATGTAGGGGGTACAGCGGGATACAAATGATGTTATGAAAAGTAGTGCGACTGAATCTTTTGGAATTTGTATGTTTGTTGGGGAAGCTGTTGTTAATTTACAGCAACCATCAAGAACTGTATGACTGTCTCTTGTCTGAATAGACAGTTGATTTAGTCTCAAGGTCACATGTCACCTTGCTGCTGTATATTAGAACCTTCATAATGATAAACAAGGGGATGTACAGGGCATGAAGAAAACAGTATTAATGAAGAGTGTCTATGACTTTACTCACATTCTAATACCTGATATTTGAAACCCGTCTGATGGATCGTAACATATTGCTAATATGAGGGATGGTGGTTATCAACAATCCAGCACAATTCAACAACACAGGGTGAATGTATGTGTGTTTTTACAGTATTTAAATAGCTGCCTTATTGGACATAAGCTTATGAGTTGGAAGTAGCACACATGTAGATACAGAGAGATGATGCAGGTAGCCCAATTTACATGCCTGAACTCAACGTAAGTAGAACTTTTAAAATATATATTTCACTTTATTCACTAATGAGTTTCTTTCGTCCTCAGTCAGAACGCCATGACGATGAGAAACGAGCTCTTAGCAGAGAAGTTGTTGTCCTTTCCAACCACTTGACGGAGGCCAAGCTGACCATAGAGAAACTGCAAGAAGACAATGTATGGGCAAGATATATACATACAGTGGGATACCTTAGAAGCAAAACAATCATTCTTAATGTTCCTCCCAATGTCTTTTTTACAGGATCTTTATAGAAAGGATTGTAACCTGGCTGCTCAGCTCCTCCAGTGCAACAAATCACACTATAGAACCCAACTGTCTGAGGTAAATACTCAATTTGTGAAACTAAGTAAACTATATCTAACACTTAGACTTAGTCCTGTTTTTCAAATGTCTTGCTCCTGTTTTTTTATGTTGATTATGTTCTGCAATAAGTATGATACTTTTTGCTATGGTGAAGTAGAAACATTAAGTCTATACAATAAATGCTAAAGAATATGAGGTTTCTAGTTTAAAATGACATGCATAGATTGAGCTCACGTATGGTCATTCATATGGTCTCTATGTTCTGTCAGCTGCCTGCTGAATTCCAGGAGCGTGTTACCATGCACATGGAAGGCACACCTCCCTGCCACACTCCCTACTCAGACTGTGTCCCAGCATCTGTCATCGCCAAGGTTCTGGAGAAACCGGATGATACATGCAGCAGTCAAGCTTCCAACTCACCAAGCCCCCAACCCCAGGACCAAGGCTTTCTTCTAGATACCACTGGCATTGGTGAATGCTTAGGCCTTCAGGTAGCCTACAAGTCCGACTTGCACAATAGTGACACAGCCCTTTACTGCCCTGATGATCGACACCGCGAGCGCAGGACCAGCATGGACCTCCATGGCCAAAGAAAGTTCATGTACGGACCTCAGAACTCTACAGACAGTAATCCAGATGAGAGATCCATTGGACTGAGGCCCAGCTTCTCACAGGACCATTTTTCTAAGTTTCCTGCCTCACTAGGTGCTGCCTCCAGCTCCTATTCTAGTTTCAGTGGAGGTGGGTCTGAAGACAAGGGCAGTGGTGCCCCTAGCAGCACAGCATCCTCCCCCCACCACCATTCTCTCTACATGGACTGGAGAGACGGGGGCGACTATGAAAGGAAGAGTGACTCATCCTGGGAGAGAGACAGTGTAGGTGGTTTCAGCAAGACCCACAGCTTCCAGCAAGCAGAGATGAGCCTCCGTCAGAATGACAGCTCACCCATCTATAGCCGCACCATGTCCTCCTGCTTTAGTGAGCCCTATGAGCCCCTACCACCATCCTCCTCACCCAGTGTCGCCTATGGAGACAGTCGTCGTGGCAGCATGATGGCCCCGGAGGAGGAGGAACTCATTGGGCGCTGGAGGCAACTGAGTGTGGAGGACCTGAGTGCCCACTACCGCAGCCCTGGTCGTGCCTCACCTTACAGTTTCTCTGAACAGCATTTCCCGGTACGACCAGCCAAAATTCGCTTGGGGCCCATTTACAGCAGTTTTCAAGAGGGGACGGACTACTACCACCACACTGGAGCAGTCATGGACCCAGTCTGCTTCTCTAACCCCAGCCCAGAATGCAGCCCAGGGCTGCAACAGTCCCACAGCCCAGCCCACTTGTACCATGCTAAGGAGTCTGAGCCAAGCATATACCACTCAGGCTCCAAGGACACAGAGGGGAGTATGGCAGCCGGGGGCCAGACAAAAGAGGATGTGGACATCAGCCTCAACAGCTCCACAGATTCCCTGTCCCAGAGATGTCTTGAGATGGAAGCAGATCATCACTACCAGGCGGAGATGCATAGTTCACCAGCCCAGAAAACCCCTCCACTGCCACCATCTTCACCCCCTCTCCCCCAATATAAAAAATGTGGCACCTTGGGACTTTCTCGAAAGGACAGTCTGACCAAAGCTCAGTTGTATGGTACATTGTTGAACTGATTAAGGTCCTTAATTTGTCCATTTCTCTTTCCCTGATCTAGTATACTTGTATAGTGTGGAGGTTCTCCCCATAAGGATCTCTATTCTTAGTGGTTTACCCCTCTATGTATGTGCAGCCAGTCAACTAAAGCTGAAATATGCCCACTGCAGGGGTCCTGTATGAGAGGGCATCAGCCCACTGCTCATCCTCCCAAAAACCTCAGCACAGGTTGAAAGATCTGGAAATCTGGAAAGAGCTTGTTTGTGACTGAAGCTCCAACCATTCACCAATCATTCACTTCCTTGTTGAGATGCTGCCAATGCAAACTGCAACTGCAAAAACAGGTTTTGTGAGAAGAGGTGATCTTCTAATGTCTTCAACAGAGACAGCTAAGCCTCAGCGCAAAGTGCAGTTGTGTCGTCTTTGTAGTAACACGGGACATTGGCAAAATCCTTACGGTGCGTCGTCTCCCCACACGGATGTTGTTTTTGTACAAGTGGACGAGCCTCTTGATGAGAGGCTTTTGGAGAAGTAGGCGGCAACTTCAAAGTGTTTATATGACGACATCTTGCCAGCATCCACATGTAAAAATGCGGTTATGTTGCAAGTTGACAGTAATGATTTGACACCAATGTCACCAGCATCTGAATCTGAAAATGCTGACCATCAGTGACTCAATGGTGTTGGTGTCTGCCAATGGTGTTGGTGTCTGCCAATGGTGTTGGTGTCTGCCATGTATGCAATTAGAAATGCCGGCATAAAGCTGTTTGAGACACAAGTTGCTAGCGTCTGCCAGCACACAGCAATTTGCTGCATCTATATGTGTCTTGGCAAAACTCAACATCCTGCTGGGGAGGAGCCCAGTATCTAGGCAGAATGTGGTCTCACTGCTGAATCCAGTATCCTGGCAGAATGTGGTCTCACTGCTGAATCCAGTATCCTGGCAGAATGTGGTCTCACTGCTGAATCCAGTATCCTGGCAGAATGTGGTCTCACTGCTGAATCCAGTATCCTGGCAGAATCTGGTCTCACTGCTGAATCCATTATCCTGGCAGAATCTGGTCTCACTGCTGAATCCAGTATCCTGGCAGAATCTGGTCTCACTGCTGAATCCAGTATCCAGGCAGAATGTGGTCTCACTGCTGAATCCAGTATCCTGGCAGAATGTGGTCTCACTGCTGAATCCAGTATCCTGGCAGAATGTGGTCTCACTGTTGAATCCAGTATCCTGGCAGAATGTGGTCTCACTGCTGAATCCAGTATCCAGGCAGAATGTAGTCTCACTGCTGAATCCAGTATCCTGGCAGAATGTGGTCTCACTGTTGAATCCAGTATCCAGGCAGAATGTGGTCTCACTGCTGAATCCAGTATCCAGGCAGAATGTGGTCTCACTGCTGAATCCAGTATCCAGGCAGAATGTTGTCTCACTGTTGAATCCAGTATCCAGGCAGAATGTGGTCTCACTGTTGAATCCAGTATCCAGGCAGAATGTGGTCTCACTGTTGAATCCAGTATCCAGGCAGAATGTGGTCTCACTGTTGAATCCAGTATCCAGGCAGAATGTGGTCTCACTGTTGAATCCAGTATCCAGGCAGAATGTGGTCTCACTGCTGAATCCAGTATCCAGGCAGAATGTGGTCTCACTGTTGAATCCAGTCACCCACTTGGAATGCACTGTCAAGTGTAAAAAGAGCAAACCATCTCAGTTAGCCTGTTTAGGAAAACAACTGAACACTGTAGACAAGAGAGTCATTTTCGCACCACAGAGGGAGAGACTAACATTGGCTCCATGCATTCAGAGTCTGATATCTCTGCTATGGGAGGATGTCTGTAGTAGCTCTACTCTCCACCTGTGAAATGCCACATACCCTTGTAAACATGGGAGCTGCTGCACAGAGTGAGTAACCCAGGCTTCATGTCAGGGAATGTGACTGACATAAGTCTCACTTTTTGGGTAAAGTCTATTTATAGAACATGTGGAACACGTGCTGGGAGTATATTTGGCCTCTGATAGGAGCTCCCTGTGGAGCAGAACACACCAATACAGAACAATGATTCTGTAAGAGTGGACTAGCTAAGCCTTATTTCAGTCCAGCTGTTGTTGGTAAAATGAGCAACAAACTGCTGCCTTCTAAATAAGACACCTGCAGTGGCCACATTTAAGCTTTGGTTGATTTACTACAGGAAACAAAGAGGGATCAACCAGTATGGACGACATCCAACAGGAGTTCTTGTTGCTTTGGGAAGAACTTGTCAAACACGTGTATAAAACAGGTGGCATTAATTAATATGATGTCAGTTAGAGGCATTAGTTGCCAAATTAATAACTGAAGAAAACTGTGAGGTTGATGTGCTTGGTGCAAATGTGAATGCAGTTAAATGTATTTACACCTCTTTATTAATAATGAGAACCCTATTAGGATTATTCTTATAAAAAATATCAGTAATATAATTATACATTAACATTTATCCAAAGCGACTTACAATAAGTACAGGATCATTTTCCTTGAGGCAAGTAGGGTGAAGTGCCTTGCCCAAGGACACAACATCATATAGCCACAGCCAGGGCTTGATCTCACAACCTTCCGATCATGAGGCCAATGCCTTAACCATTTAGCCATCTGACCCCCATTAACAGGACTAATTATACGTAACAGTTTGTAGCATTTTGCTAAACATTTTAAACTGATCATTAATACTAAGACTTGTTGAGATGGACTTCAATTTATATAAATGTGAAGAAAATACTTTACATGTATACTTTAGATATTTTATGTTTTTTTTTTTATAGGCTGAAACTTTGTAGGATTTTTATACAGGAGTGTGACATTGAGTAAGATGGCAGTGTGAATTGTCCCAAAATGACAGTGAATAAGTATTTAGGAAAATATAATAGTAGTGCTTACTAATATAATAGTAGTGCTTACTTTTACAAACTTTTGCTACATTATGATATCCTTGATGTGTCGGCTTATGTTATTCATTAAACCTTTTTGAAAAACAGATGTATCTGAGACATCTCATAAGATTACATTATTTCTTAATTTCCTCTGATTTGGATACTAACTTTGCTCTTTCTTTGATGTAATGATGCATGTTTGTATATCTTAGTTGTTTTCTTTACCTAATAAAGTACAAAAGATGCCAAGATTATTTCAAATGTTTTAGGAAGGATGCATTTAATTTGTGTGCATTTATGCATCAGAAAATTGGAAACACAAGACTGTTGTCCTACGCTGGTAAAACTGAATGCATCAAATATGGACCGAACACCCTGGATTGGACACTAGCAAAATACACAAAAATACACATGCTAATGAAGTCTGAAAAATGTACATTTATCTAAAAGATCTTTCAATAAATGGGATCAACTTTATTTTGAATTTGACCACAACATGTATGTGAGTAAATAAACTGTCTGTAGACTCTGGTTTGATCTCATACATCATGCATGCAGCATGTCCTAATATTGTTCCAACGAAGCCCAGCAATATCTCCCGGCAATATCCATGATTTCAAAGTTAACTTGGTAAAGGCTGAATAGATTAGCATGTAAAAACCTAGTAAAGGTCTCATTTGTTCAAGCCTACCATTCTCTCACTCAGGTCCCAAAGCCTCCTGGCTGCATGATCATCTATGGCTTTGGGCAACAGTTCCTCCTCTTGGCAGTTGGCAAAGCACTTTCCAGACACACCCTCCACTTCTGTGGAGCAGGCGAGGTAAAGTGGGGTCTGGGCTCCCTCCAGTGGACTCTTGAAGAAGGCCAGAGAGGCCAGGTAGAAAAAGGGCTTAGCCAGAAATGGAATGTGGATGTGCCTGCCCAGCCTGGTCCTCACAATGCCTGGGGTGAGAGCGTTAACAGTAACTCCGGAGCCCTCCAGCCGGCGTGACAGCTCATGGGTAAACAGCAGGTTTGCCAGCTTGCTCTGGCTGTAGCAGAAAGCCTTATTGTAATCCTTCTCACTGTTGACATCCTCAAAATTGATGTGACCATACTTGTAAAGCTTGGAGGAGACCACCACAATGCGACAGGGGGCAGAGCCCTTTAGGAAATCCAGAAGAAGGTGGGTTAGCAAGAAGTGGCCAAGGTGGTTGACACCAAGCTGCATCTCAAAGCCCTCCTCTGTCTTGCTGTAAGGACACTGGTAGACTCCTGCATTATTGATGAGGACATCAACCTTGGCTTCATCCTGTTAGGATCAAATTGTTTTTTATACTACAGTAATTTATTCACATTACTTTGGTTACACTTTAAAACAGTTAATAATAAAAATAACAGGGCCTCAGTCTGTATCCCACTCACTGAATATTTAGATACAAGTGAAGTATAGATATATAACCTAAGGTAAAGACAGAGGCTAGCAGAGTCCAAGGTTGACCCTCCCTCCCACATGCTGTTAACTCAGAAAGTGTCATTGTCAACAATGAGTGACTGGTGTGTAGGCCAATTAAAATGAATGTCAAACATTACTAACCTCAATGATCTTCTGACAAAAACTGTGCACAGATTTAAGGGATGCAAGGTCAAGATGTTTAATGATCAGCTCTCCGTGATCGGTGCCGGCTTGTTTCTTAATGTCCTCAGCTGCCTGTTCAGCTCTTAGAGGGTCCCTACAGGCCATGATCACCCGAGCCTGGAGCTTTAGCAGCTCCGTGGCTACAGCCTTTCCTATGCCGCTGTTAGCTCCAGTCACGATAACTGTTTTTCCTCGCATTATATCGACAGGATACTGCAACAAAGGTACCGACTTCTTTCTAGGGAACATACGACGTAAAAATAGGATTATTCCTCCACCGATGACAGCGGCTACAATGAGTGGTCCTGACATTGTTCTTGTCAGTCACTATTTTGCACTATGCACTATGCCCTATGCACTATGCACTATGCACTATGCCCTATGCACTATGCCCTACCGAAAAACATCATCCCCCACGTGCCTTTGCAGTATTTTGACGCGCTCGTGTCCGCAGTGGCCAGATTCCAGATCCGCCCTCATCTGACTGATCGACCGTGAAAATGTGACAAACCAATCAAACCAAGAATTGAAGCGAAAAAAACAATTAGGGGCAGATTTATGGAAATTGTGGAATTACGGTAAATGTCGATATGAACGTTCGTGTACAGACATCCGATTTGAACTTTTACAGACGTCCAAAATTAAAGAGTCAAGTCAATTTATGCATTAATGACACTAACAATTTAGTGAGCAGCACTTGCTCCATGCCAAAGGCCTCTGCCAGAAGGGGCTCAGCTTGAGGTAAACCTTCCCTTCTGGAGCATCAGACACTGGGGTCCAGCCTTTCACCCAGAGCCAGAGATCATATGATCAGAGTAGCCCTGCAATAAGATGCCCTCAAGGTTGCTGGAGGCCAGAGGCCGTCTGATGGGAAGTCTACAGCACAGAGAGGATAGAGCAGATGGACCATGGTTAGATAATAACCCAGGAATATAGTTAAAGGTGCAAATGGATGCATATATTTTAGACTAAATGGGGAAAAATAAACCAAATATCGAACTCACTGGAAACAATAAGTCCTCTCATTTTGGATAAAAGAATATCTGATAAAACCATACATTTTACATATTTTATTGATAAAAAATCTTTAAATGAATGGGATGTCGTCTTTGAAAACTTGGCCTGGACCAAGTCTTGTCCTGTGTGATTCCCCCCCGGGTTAGGGTTAGGATTGGTAGATCCCGAAACAGAACATCATGGCGATTGATGGTAAGTAGCACATTTCCTACTATATCCTTAGAACATGCATAGTAGGAATGAACAAGATGGAACTAAACCGTGTTCATGTTTTTACTTAAAACTTTAAAGCCTTTCGTCCCTTCGGCTTTATTTAGCTGCGAGAGTAGATGGAATAAGACTGTAGGATCAGGAGTGTTCATATGTTGACATCAGTTTCTTAATAACAACACTTGTACTGTTTGATATTGTCATCGTCCTAACATGTTAAAGTGAGTCATGTTACATGCAGGACTGTTATCACCAGATTCATGACCATTTAAGACTCATTGACCATTTAAGATATGCAAGTTGTGCATCCTCCTTCTGCCATAACCTCCATAATTCAGTTCTGGTTTTGACATTGTTGGTGAGATGTCTTAGGCAGATATACTATCTTGTTGATTTAAGGTCATTTAAACATTGCGAGGAGAGACATTTTGAATTTTAGAAGAGGGGGAGATTCTGCCTACATCCCTAAACTTACTGAACCAGATCCTCAAAATGGAAAATGCATTTCCTAAAACATGTGTAGGCATCCGTTATATTTAGAGATAATTAAACCTAAACATATTAAGATGTTTCCAACTCGGCTTAGTGTTCTGTCTACATAGCAGCTCAACCTGCACTAAACTGAACACTAATTAGAATAGTTACTCCTTTCAAATGATAAAGTATTCAGGCCTTCCATCTGTACAGCAGTAAACCCCCATTTAATGATCTTTTATTGTACTAAGGCTAGGAATTAAATGGAATTCATTTCATGGTATACTTTTTATCTCCACATATCCTACTTGCAATCTTTTCACAATAGAGACAGTTCACACATTTACATACTCAGAATAGAAAGATGATTTAAAAAAAAAGCCTGTGTAAGACTCCCTCTTTCCTAGTAAATATACCCTCTCCTGGGCCTTGAAGATGTGAGGTCTAGATGCCTTCTACTTGCTAAATAGGCTGGTTACCAACTGACTAATTAATACCTCTCTTGGTACTAATGTATTTACCATATGTAATGTCTGCACTTCTATGTACCTATCTGGTTATAATAAAACGATAACTCTAAAACAATCTAATCCCTCACATTTTCCTTTTACTACTTAGGTGTGGGGAGGAACTGTGGGGCTCATGATCTGATCTGTGCCAGAAGAGGTGAGGTCATGTGTTGTACGAACACTGTCTGTCCTCCCTGTTTTTAACTATGCATTCATTTATCTTTGACTTCTATGGAAAGCAAGCCATTTGAAAACACTTACCACTTTCATAATTGCAAATTGTTTACTGTAGTTATAGTAAGTAGAAAATGTTATATCTGCGTATTAATTATGAATGGCATATCAAGTTTTAGCAAGTTCTCTCCAAATTAGGCCCTTATTTATTTATTGGTAGGGATTATGTTTCATATTAAGCAGACAACATATGCAAGCAACATTTCCAGATGACCTTATGTCTCTTGATAATAACTCTAGATTAATATTCTTACATGTCATGAAGAACATTGGAATTGAATGTTTTCATTCTTTACTCATCAACATGATAGATACCTGCAGTTTTAAATATTAGTTTAGTTACAGTACTGTTTACTTTATAGTGAATGTTACCGAAATCAATTGTAGTCCATGTTTTTTTTAAAGCAGATATCCAATATTATCTTAGAGAAAAACACTAACTCACAGAAACACACATATTGCCAGTACCCTTTAGTCAGTGAGAGCACACTGGGACATTGTCTCTCCGGGGGAATGAGCCGTGCTTTTTAAGTTGGTGTGGAGAGAAAGGCATCCAGTTACTTCGAGCGTTTGAATAATTGAGAAGTTGCTTATACAGAGCACCATTACATGAAGTGGCACCACACTCGTGTGGAAGAGGGATATAAACTGTTCAGGTATGTGAACACTGTACATTTTACAATATATAATCAAATTTGACTTAACCAAATTGAGTGTCAGCCATTAAGTGTCAATTACACTTTGTATAATGGGATTGCTAAAAGAAAAAAATTCACAGTATTATTCCCTGTGAAATTATGGACAAATTCTTACCTTTGATCAATTTCAAAGGTATAGAATGATTGATAATTGGAATATGTTTTGAGACAACTTGAAATGATGCCATTGATGAGGTGAGGTGTGATTATTTGAGATACTCTACTCATCTATCTTTATACATGATATTAGTTTGATGATGGGCAGCAGCTTTACATACCCCGGATACTCTTTTTTGATGGCCCATAATACAAATGTTCTTTGAGCTGTGTTGTTTTCATGGTGTATAAATATGGACTATATTCTATTGTCTCCACTGGGTTGGAAAACATATAATTTGAAATACCATCCCATTCACAATATGGAACCCTGTATTTTACTAGCATTATTTAGTTACGGTTGATACATTAAAAGACTCATATTAATACTCTCACTTGCACAATTTACTAACGTGTGGCTCTTCATCGGAATTTCAGAGCATATTTGCTTCTCTGAGGCTTCAGTAAATAGCTCATGAGTAATATAGGGTTTAATTTTACTGTGTAAAAGAACAATTGTTAACATATATAACTGTCTGCTGAAACTTTGAAGCAAAATATCACTAATTTATTGTGTGTGAATATTTCCTACCAGGTTGGAATTCATTATTAACTGTATTGACATTGTTATCTGTGGTTTTGTGTTCTTTCTTTCTCTCGTTCTCTCTCGATATCTTTCTCTGTTTCCTTCCTCTCTCTTTTGTTCTCTCTGTCTCTCTTTCTTTCGTTCTGTCTCGCTGTCCTTTTCCTCAGTGTCTCCTGAGCTGATTGGTCTCCTGTCCTCCATTGGCGCATTCATGGCCCTAATGGCTTTTTTTTTTCTTTACCTCAGCGACAAGCTGTCTGTCGTGAACAACAGCAATCTTTCATGCCTCAGTGACTTTAAAAAGGACAAGCAAGGTAACATTTCCAACGTTACCTAACATGTCCTTTGGATTCAAAATAAGTTAATTTATTTGCATTTATAGGTATGACTATTGATAAAGTCCCATTCCCATCCCATCAAAAACAGACTTGTCCCAGACATTACTAGTATGGTTTTATTACATGCACATTTTTGCATTGCTCCTCTTATACACTGATGGACCAATATTTCCACCAGAGCCAGAGAGTTGATGAGGTAATCTAGTTGGCAGGATGTCATAAGTAGTTCCAGCAAAGATGGCCTTCTTCAAGAGCTTCCAGCAGAGCCTGCCATCAGTGAACATCTCTTCCATATTGGACTCTGTCAGCAGCCGTGTGGACGATCTTGCTAATGCTGTTAGTGATGTTACTTACACTGTCAGTGACCAGCTCACTGAGCAGGTCACCACTATCATCAACAAGGTCCAGGAGGAGGAAGACAATGGGGGAGCAACTCAGGAGGAAAAAGGTGCCCGCAAAAGCAAATGGCAGGTCTCCAAAGACACAGAGACCAGTACAGACGTGAATATTTCAGAGTCTGCAGAAGGAGAGTATAGTTCTAGTCAGTTAGAATGGGAGTGGAGGGATGGATGCTGGAGAGTTAAAAAACCTGGATTGAGTAACGCAAAAGAGGAAAAAGAGGAGAAGATAAAAAAAGAGGAGGAATCCAACAGCATGTATAACATGACTGTAGACAAAACACAAAATAGCCCAGAGACCAAAGAGAAAGATCATGTGAATGAAGAGTCTAGCTTTTCTAAAGAGGAGGGCAACATCAAAGATACATTGGACGAATCTGCCCAAAACTGTGAGAATAGTCCATCTCCTAGCTCTGATGAGGAAAAAAAGAAGTTGAAAGAGAATAAGTGTGGCTCTAAAGTTAAAGAACCAAGCTGTCAACGAAAGATGAACACAGAAGGGGAGTTAGAGGAAAATGAGGGCGACTCCCCAACTCAAGACAGAAAGAAGACAGGCACCAAAAAAGGCAAAGGCTCTAACGAGGACTTGGAGAAGGCTGAAAAATATAAGTATAAAAAGAAGAACATGAATACAAGTAAGAAGAAACTAGCTAAAGGTTTGAGGATATCTTGCTTTACTATTGGCTGAATCTCTTATTCTAATATCCTGTACAAACCCTTGGTTCTCTCATGCATTCGTTATAGCTGTGAACTTCAATCAGACCTGAGTTTCCTTCTCTCTCTGCCTGTTACTGGTCTATCGAGCCTCATAAACATCCATCTGTGTTTGTTTATGTGTAAAAGTGTACACACCATATGTTTATAAGGTCAATACTAATGAAAGACTCTTGAGTTTTAGCTGTTAAGTATTTCCACAACCGACAGACAAGTCCTATCCAGAGGGGAGTTTGTCTGACAGCGAGGAAGAGGGGCCGGTGAGAGGGCCAGAGGGGGCGGTGCAACATCCCACCTCGATTAACAGACACAAAACCTTCACAGAGCATGAGGGCTACAGCAGTGTAACCCCTCCTGGACATGGTGAGTTGGACTGAGTGACTCACAGTGAGTTAGTTATAACCTGCTGTTCTCACATACAGGCTTATGTAACTAAATTGACAGTACTGTATATACACATACAGGCATGTGCAAGTCTTAGTAGAATCCTAGTTTCTGAAAATACTGTTGTGAAAAGGAATAACTGGCAAAAAAATATTCAACTTTAAAACATACTTGAATGTGAAATGGTTCAGGGAAAATGTCCGTTTCCATCATGCTTTGCCCACAGGCTTGTTGGGCCTGAGAAGCTTATAACCACAGATTGTGCCACATGAACATCACTTGCTTGCACGCTTTTTCACTTAAATCTTTCTGTCATAAACACAGCCAACAGTATCCAACGGATCCAGAGGGACTTTACCCTGAATGAGTTACACCCTCCTCCCTACCAGGACAAAGATGTTCCGGTTCACAAGTCCCGCCAGAGGGGGTCGTCCCCAGAGGGGGGCAGTGTCAGGACCTGCCACTCCAGTGAAGCAAGCTTGGACCAGGACAGCGATAGTTATCTCAACAAGGGTTACGAGGAGGATGTTCCAAGTGATAGTACTGCTGTACTAGGCCAAGAAGTGAGTTTATAGTACTGCTGTACTAGGCCAAGAAGTGAGTTTATAGTACTGCTGTACTAGGCCAAGAAGTGAGTTTATAGTACTGCTGTACTAGGCCAAGAAGTGAGTTTATAGTACTGCTGTACTAGGCCAAGAAGTGAGTTCATAGTACTGCTGTACTAGGCCAAGAAGTATGTTTATAGTACTGCTGTACTTTGTCAAGAAGTGAGTTTATAGTACTGCTGTACTAGGCCAAGAAGTGAGTTTATAGTACTGCTGTACTAGGCCAAGAAGTGAGTTTATAGTACTGCTGTACTAGGCCAAGAAGTATGTTTATAGTACTGCTGTACTTTGCCAAGAAGTGAGTTCATAGTACTGCCGTACTAGGCCAAGAAGTGAGTTTATAGTACTGCTGTACTAGGCCAAGAAGTGAGTTTATAGTACTGCTGTACTAGGCCAAGAAGTGAGTTTATAGTACTGCTGTACTAGGCCAAGAAGTGAGTTTATAGTACTGCTGTACTAGGCCAAGAAGTGAGTTTATAGTACTGCTGTACTAGGCCAAGAAGTGAGTTTATAGTACTGCTGTACTAGGCCAAGAAGTGAGTTTATAGTACTGCTGTACTAGGCCAAGAAGTGAGTTTATAGTACTGCTTAAGTACACTTAACCTGGCTCAGACACTTCTTATTCCACAAAGGACATATTATTTGAGACAGAATACTAATGAGATGAGGAATTCAGTTGATAGGAGATCACAAATCATTGACCACTCTCTTATCTATTCCTTCACTCATGTTATCCTGTCAGGATGGTTCACGCCCTCCCGTGTCATATGACCCAGAGCCTCTGGCTAAGTATGGCACTCTGGATGTAGCCTTTGAGTATGACTCTGGTGAGCAGTGGCTGGCAGTCACCGTCACCGCAGCCACTGATATCCCAGCTCTCAAACAAATGGGCAACATCTCCTGGCAGGTCCACTTGGTGCTGCTGCCCACCAAGAAGCAGCGGGCCAAGACTGGGGTGCAGAAGGGCCCATGTCCTGTGTTCACAGAGACCTTCCGTTTCTCCCGTGTGGAACAAGAGGCTCTTGGACACTATGCAGTCCGGTTCCGCCTCTACAGTGTCCGGCGGATGAAAAAAGAGAAGGTGCTGGGAGAAAAGGTCTTCTACCTGACCAAGCTCAATTTACAGGGCAAGATGGTGTTGCCTGTCACCTTGGATCCTGGATCAACACTAACAGTAAGGATTCTGACTGTTTATATTTGTGTGTTTGTGTGTATTTTCTTTATTAATGTCCACTTGATGTACACATAGCCTGCAAAAACAAGATCACACTTTCTGACCAAACCAAGTGCACAAACTGTTTTGACAGTGCCCGTTAGCGCAGTGCCCGTTAGCGCAGTGCCTGTTAGCACAGTGCCCGTTAGCGCAGTGCCCGTTAGCGCAGTGCCCGTTAGCGCAGTGCCCGTTAGCGCAGTGCCCGTTAGCGCAGTGCCCGTTAGCGCAGTGCCCGTTAGCGCAGTGCCCGTTAGCACAGTGCCTGTTAGCAACACTTTCCAGTAGTTCTATAAAATATACCCGAATCATTTGTCAGTTGTCTTTGGGTAACCATGGTAACCGTGTCATTGTTTGGTTGTGTGTCAGGGTTGTGGCTCTCTGGTGAGTGTATCTCGAAGTGCGGGGGCTTTGTCCTACCGATCCACAGGGGATTCATCCTGTCCAGAGATTTTACTGGGACTCATCTACAACTCTACCACAGGGAGACTGTCTGCTGAAGTCATACAGGGCAGTCACTTCAAAAACACAGCTTCAGAGAAGCCGACCAGTAAGTTCTACTGTCATGTTTATTCAGTGTTGCCAAAAGCAATGGCAGTTTTAAGGGATACAAGATGCAAGACTCCAAGTATTACTAATCACATTACATACAGATATACTGAGATCACTGATTTTTCAACCTTTGAGAGAATGTTTCTCCTCAACACTTGAATGACTTATCTTTTTCAAAAACGAATTTGCTCAGATATGCCAAATCTTACCTCAGCAAATCAGTAATCTATCTTGTACAATTTCTGTTCACTTACTGAAACCCTCTTGTGTTCACTTCTCCTTCCATCTTTGTTTTTCCTGTCCTCTGTGTGTTCTGTACTATTGTGCCAGATGGTCTGTTATGTTGTGTAAAAGAGTTCATTGGTGGGCAGCTCTATATCATGAGAGGTGAGGACTTACAAACCATAGACATATATGCAATAAGTCTATTTCATCAGTATTACAGTGTATTTCACAATCCAGAACTCAACCTGAATGCACTGCTTCATTAAGCATGGATATCCACTAGATGGCTCGTCTTACTTCCTATCCTCACGTCTTCTGCTCCTCAGATACGTATGTGAAGCTGATCATGGTGGATTCCAAAGGCAAGGAGATGTCCAAGTGTAAAACAGCGGTGTGCCGTGGGCAGCCTAACCCCACCTACAAGGAGACCTTTGTGTTCCAGGTGGCACTGTTCCAACTGTCTGAGGTCTCCCTGATTGTGACTGTGTTTTGGAGACGGAGTTCTATGAAGCCGAGGGAGAAGCTAGGATGGGTCTGTCTTGGCCTCAACAGTACTGGTGAGGACCAGCAGGCCCACTGGACTCAGATGAAAGAGGCTGAAGGACAGCAGGTGTGTCAGTGGCACACACTCATGGACACATAGCAGGACTTATTGGGGAGGAAGATAGTGGACATGCTCAAGGACAACATACACACTTTTATGTGTAAGAGAATGCAACTCAAAAGTGAAGCACAGGGATAAACTATCATTGTCGATAGAGATTACATTAATCAGGTGGCAGAGTGGTTAGGGACGTTGGGCTAGTGATCAGAAGGTCACTAGTCCGATTCCTGGCTGAGGCAACATGATGTTGCTTTAAATTGCTCTGGATTAGAGTGTCTGATAAATGTAAAATGAATACTCTTAATCAATAAACCAGCCACTTCACCTGACCCATACTGGTGTAGATTAAGCTCCTAGGCCAGACAAATCACTAACTAATGGGAATGTTAGTTTTCTCAGTTGCATTGGTAAATTTGTCAAATCATTCTTAACATTTACAAAATATTAAATGCATTTCTCAAAACAATTCATACAAACTGATTCCTAAAAACTTTGCCAACAATCCACAATGGCCATCTGCATGATAAATTATTGCTTTATTGTTCACAAACAAGACAGTCAAAATGCTTAATAATGTTGACAGTATACCAGTAGTAGTGTCTGATGTACACTGATGAAACTACATGAAAAGGCCCAAAGCTGCACATATCAATTTAAATATAACAAAGTTTCACATTACTTACTGTATGTGGGAGATTGATTGGAGTAGACAGGATTCACATTTATACATTTTTGTTCTGTAACATGTTGAAAGACCATGTCACTGTAATAGAGAAAAAAGGCAAGCCTGTAATAACATTGCAAAGCACAATTGTTTTTGGTATAAATTCACCCAAAGGAAAGTGTCCTTGGGCAGATCTGTACCTGCAGCTCAGTATGAGGACTGAGCATTAGACAGAAGGTTTGGGGGGTAAGATCATTTTATAGAGAACCAATACATTTTGATCATGTCATAAGAAATGTATAATGTCAGAACCAGCAAACAATTGTAAATATTAATATGCATGAATACACACAAGCATAGTTTTAAAAGTTTCATTGTGATTTGAAAAATGTACCAATGTGACTGAGAATAACAGTTAATAGACTCCAAAGTGTTTCAATATATAAATGTTTTTCACGTCATTGTTTACAGCGAATGATCAGCAGGCTTCCATTACTTGAACAGTGAACTGTTTGACCAAAGATAGGTATTATCCACAAGAAAACCATCTAAGCACCATTCCTTGTTTCTTCAAGTTTGATGGACACCAGCATATTTCTCTCACCTGGAAAATAACATTTTGTAGGGTTACAGTCAGGGGTTGGCATGCTGCAAACTTCAACAGAACCATCCGCTAATGTGACATTATGCAATATTATTCATTTTAATATATTTTTGGCTCTTAAAATGGTTTAATCTGTGAGTGTATGAACATGTTTCTTACATGCATGTGTTCACTATTGAAGTGCAAAAACATCTGACAGACAAAAAAGTTAACTGTTCTAATTGGAAATAGGCATTGTAGGAGCAAAGGTCAATATTCAAAGCATTAAGTTAATGCTGAATCAAATTCTATACTACTTTCATTGAGTTACAGAGTGAGCATGTTTCACCATAGCATTTTAACTACTGTTTAATGTAGATCTGATGAGACTAACATTTGCCAACATTCTTATCTATACACCTGTTCATCTCTTTTTCACTACTGATTGGTGAGGAAAGATCCCCACTACTAAGGGTGTTGATGAAAGAACCACAGCCATGCTCCACTAACTTTAGACCCCTATTTATACACATATACATTTTATGCAAAGGTTTGGGCAACCCTGGTAAAATGTTCTGTTACTGTGAATGCATAACTTTGAGAAGATGGCCTGATCTCCAAAATACATAAAGTTCAAAATGAAACATTCCTTTAAACATTGGGTTAGGGTTATCCCTTAATGATTTACTTCTCTACTCCAACCATCTTAAATACAGCCCAGGTTGGAGTTAATGGGGTTAACTCTAACACATGTGTCTCTTACTGTGTTGAAACTCTGAGCACCCATCTTCCTGGCTGCTATTCCTGCAATTGGAAAATCATCTGTGCTACTGTAGCTGGAGGCATGAGGGTTAGTTTATATTGAAGAGTGTGACACGAAACAAGACAGACAGGGGGGGGGGGATCACCCTACTCAAAACATAATGCAGTGTCAGCCAGGATATATAGAAGCAATAAGACACCCAATAATACAAACTGCACTCGATTTGTATTCCATCCTTAACCTGACATGTGATTAACTCAAGGAGGAGTCAGCTGCAGGGTTAGCAGCTAGTGAGTATAGGGTCTCTCTGATCACATTATTCCTCATTAAAGAGAAAACGTCAGTCAGAACATCTTTAATATACAGTATATTAAATAAACATACAGAAAGACATGAGCCAACAAGTTCTGTTTAATAAAGAAAACCTCACATGTTGTGAGTGTCATTGCCTCTTACTTTATTGAAACATTTCCAATAAAGGAATCTTGATCTTCAAGTCATTTTAACAGAGTTGATCCAAACTAGATCAAATATGGGACAGGGTTGTACTGCTGAACTACTCTACACAACAATACAGATGGGGATTCTGCCTTTAGGGAGTCTGTTGGTAGTACAGTGTGTGTGTCTATGGAAGGTTGTGTTCCAGACTGCATCACTTAAAACACATTTCCTATTGAGCATTGCCAATAGTGTTGTGTGCCATTTATCAGCAGATCTTATACCTCTTTGTCAAATACTTTAAATGTTTAAGATCAGTTCAAATGAAACCAAGTCAACACGTTGCTGTAGAGAGAAGATCATTATGGAGGTCTGCACTGACGTCACTAGGTTAGCACAATGTCTTTATTCATAATTTACTTCTCAAATCGGATGTAAAAAAACAGCCTGACAGACAGAAGTACCAAATCGGTACAAATCAGCCCTCATTGAATTACTTCTCCTTAGTTAACAATCGTAGGTAGTATATCAATACCATGACCGATTCAAATTCAACCATCATGGACATACTTAGTAAGACCTGTAACAACTTAAATGACTTAATAAAGAGATGTGAATAATTACTAATTACCCAACCATTTTAGCGACTAATTTCCTGGATCAGGTTTCAGTAATGAGTGTCTTAATTGCTAAAACTTTGGCCATTTAATGGGTTTGTACCCGAGCATGCTTCTGCAGAGGCAGGCTTGAGGGATCCTTCTAGGGCAAAGATTTTGGTGACTGCTCTTTCTACTTAAGATTTACATTATAAAATCACTTACAAATATCCCCAAACAAATGAATGAAGTATTAATGTGACAGAACACAGCATAAAAGTAAAAAATAAAATAAAAAAGTTAAAATAAGAACAAATAAACAAAATGTGTGCAATGACCACCACACGCCTTTTCCCCTCCTTTCCATCCCATAACTGAAAAGCTCAGATAACGCTTCTCCTCCAGTTAGTTTCAAAACTCCTCTTTAAAATGTTACTGTCAGTTAGTCTCGCCTCTTATGTCGTTCCATAGAGTGGTTCAGGTCTGTAGTGGTAGCTTTATGGAACACTATGATGTTGGCAGCAGTTCCTGCTTCCAGTCAAAGTGGATCTGAGCTCCAATCATTATTTGTAAAGTGTTTTCTTCAAAATCTTGTCAGCATTTCGTACCATAAATCTCTTCCCACTGCGATGTCCTGGCATGTGACACCTGTGCTATATGAACTTGAAGCACTTAGTCTTGTCGTGAGGCAGGCGAGTCTTAAAGAGCACAGAATCCACACGGAACTGAGTGTAGAGCAGAGGCATGTAGCCGTACACCTTTACAAAGAAATTGATGCACTTGTGACGCTCATGAAAGTGTGAGTCATCATGAGATAACGCCTGAGGGCAGCCTGGGCAGCGGAAGGTCCAGCGAGACGTCACCTGAGAAAACAAGAGTGAGAAAGGATGTACAGCATGCATCCATGTCCCATCCGTTCATAGGAATGCATTTGTCAGTTTGAAATGTGTGATTAGGTGAAAGACACAGCACAGATTGAATTAAATCCTAAAAGAGTGAGTGTTGATTTGGGGTTAGGAACACTTGACACCAAAGTGATGAGAGGGGAACCAAAATAATCCTAAATTATTTATGAAACTAAACCGAACTGAAAACTAAACTGGGGGGGGGGCACCAAAATTGCTAGCAGTGGCAAATAAACAGATACAGGGTAACATTTACATTTTCAGTTATGATTTATCACATGCATTCATATTACGTTTAAAGATCCATATACACATGCATGTCCCTGAACACTGACCTTGATGGGTGGTTTTCTTGTTATGTGGGAAACCAGGAAGTTCATGGCAATATCCTCACAGTTAATGTACTCATCCACCATGTCCCTGATGGCTTGGGGCATCACGTAGGAGTACAGGTAAGCGTAGTACTACAAAGCATCCACAAGGAAAATGAATTTAGATATCAATACATTGACAAACAATAAAGTAATCTGAATCTGAATACTGAGAGCAGAATAGGAAGGTGATGCTGTAGACAGAGTGGAACGGCAAAGAAAGCAGCTGGGAGTCTGACCTTGTGAAAGAACGCAGCACCTGTCAGGACCATGGACAGCTCACAGGAGTAATTAGAGTTGTAGAGCCATGACTGGTGATTGACATCCCATGCATGGAAGCGACCTGGAAATCCCACAATCCGATCCCTCGCCTCCCTCCACACTCTGAGGACACAATCAGTGTGGGGAAAAGACAGAGCAGAGTAAGACAGAGAGGCAGGTGGAGAGTTTTCACAACTACGCTTTGTTGACTGAGGATGACTGTGTGGATAATATCTTATTTGACTAGATTTCTCTCCTTAAATCTTTTAGGGTCAGATCCCACCCCAAAAATTCAGAAGCATTACATGACATTTAGTCATTAAGCAGTGACTTGCAGCAAGTACAGGGACATTCCCCTGAGGCAAATGGGGTGAAGTGCCTTGCCCAAGGACACAATGTCCTGTCCGGCCACAGCCGGAGCTTGAACCAGGAACCTTCTGATTACTAGTCCGACTCCCTAACCACTCAGCCACCTGACTCCCAGAGGCTTTACAAGCCTACATACTCCAAACAGCAACATACATTCTTAAGGTATAGGGTTAGAAACATCGTCAAGATAGTCCTGGGAGAGTTTGATGGTAATTCAGAAAAAATTATCCTCACATTGTGAATGGGTGAATGGGTGAATGGGTAGTAAGAAATGAACTATTCATACATAGTGCCCCCATTTCACAGCACAAAAGGTTACTGGTCAGTCTCACATTATCAGTTCTGCATGATATTGGTTCTATCAGCTGGGTGAACATGCTGAAGTAAGACAGTTAGAACTCTACATATTCAGATCAAACCTGACACAGCTACAGTATTTATCATACATAAATCTTTTTGTGGCAAATATAACAGTACGAGTCCACTCCAATGTTATGTTTATGCTACATGAAACCAAGGGTTAGGGCAGTGGTTCTCAACCCTGGTCCTCAGGGCCCACAGTCCTGCATGTTTTAGATGTTTCCCCCTTCCAACACACCTGATTCAAATGAATGGTCATTATCAGGCTTCTGCTGAGCTTCATAGTGACTCATTCATTTGAATCAGGTGTGTTGGCGCAGAAAAACATCGAAAACATGCAGGACAGTGGGGCCCTGAGGACGAGGGTTGAGAACCACTGCGTTAGGGCATAGGTCCATATCTACACTTACATCTGTGGGAAATCCTGAGTATAGTAAACTACACAATAGTATACCCTTCCAGTTTATTCATACTGACCTAAAGCCAAACATGATTTCATCATGGCGGAGGTGAGCATCATCATCGATAGAAAGGATAGCTTCAGTTTCCACAGCATCCCAGGGAAGAAAGCGGTTGTTAAGACTGTTCTTTTCTGTGTGGACAACCTGAGGGAGGAGATGAAAATGAGTGAGGTGCTTTTCCATTGATACAGTGGACCACAGACTAATTAAACAGCGCTCCAAGTCTAAATCAAACATGGCAAGTTTTGACAATAGGAAAGAGGATTAATAATTCCTACTTGTACAAATGTGAGTATTGGTTCTAAACTGTGAAGCAATGATCCATCTGATTCATTACTGCAACAATCCGATAAATTTTTCTATCCCATATGAAACCCATAAGGTTTTCAAAGGGAATTGAGATTTTGTATACTTGGATGTTCCACTTTTGTTCCCCCCCAAAAAGCACACCTTCCCTGCATACTATCTTTCTCATTTAATTTGATATCAACTAATGATTAGGCTCAGTAGAGCTGCAAAGTAAGCTTTAAACAGAGAACAAGATGGCACATCCAGTGTGTTTAATGTAATGTGCATATTCAAACTGCAGGTTCACATTTCACTCTCTCCCATTCAGTGATACAGTATAATGTGGTGTGTTAGGTACTCATCAGCAGTACTCACCACAATAGGCAAGCCAATGTCCGGCCACAACAGATCCTCCGAAGGGGGCTTGGGAGAGTTCCACACCACCACCACCTTATTAAGGTAAGGTAGCCCATTGAGTCTCTCTAGAGAGTTCATAAGGACCTCCTCTCTCTCATATGTCAGCATGACCACTGTAAACTGCTCCCTGGGCACATTCCCTCCCAAGGCAGCCTGAAACTCCTTTCCTGACCCGCCTGTGCCCCCTCCAATAGGCCTAAAGCCTGTGCCTGAACCCAGAAACTTGGCCTCAGAGGGCAGTACTGGGTCAAGAGGGGTATGGGGGAATAGGTGAAAGGGGCCCGGGGCCCGGTTCCAGGCCCTGTAGGTGTCTGAAGCAGTGTAGGTAAAATTGCGAAGAAAGCGTGGTGAAGCGTAGGGTGGCTCTGTCTCTACTGGTCCCAGGTCTAGGTCTCCATTGTCAGCCAGATTGGCATCGGTGCCCGCCATCTTCCCAGCCTTGTGGGGAATCTCTTGGGCAGGCTCTTCTCGAATGGGGGATGCTGGCACTTGAATGCTGGTCCTCACACTGGCCAGGATGGTATTGAGAACATTTTCTGAGGTGGAGAAGTAGGTCTCCCACAAGAATCGTCCCTGCCGCCGCATGGCCAGTAGATCATTGTCTGATAGGCTACGTAGCAGAAAGTGCAACTCAGTGATTCGGGGCTTGGGAACCATTACAGTGGCCTCACTCCAGCGGATAAGATGATGGTATGGCAGTCTGGAGTGGTCCCCCAACACAACAGGGATAGCACCCACTTCAAGGGCTTCAAACAGCCTCATACCACAACCTGCTGAGGCCAACAACTGACCTTCACCTGGGGAGATAACCAGTGCAAAGGTAGAGTGCTTGAGGACCTCCAGTCTCTCTTCCCTCTCGCCACACAAAGCCCATTCTGTGGACAGGCTACCCTGAGGACTCTTACAGGTGAACTCCACCAGAACCTGGTCTAAGTTGCTGTCTTGTACTGCTTTAAGAGTTCCTATGATGCGATCGTCGTAGTCTGCAGGCGGATCTCCCTCCATCTCCTCTTCAAAGGACTGAGGTGGGCCCTCCTGTAAGCTGCTGCGCAGAGATTCCACCCTCTCACCCTGGAAAGAAAACAGATACTTCCTCTTGACAGGAACTTGAGGGGGCACCTCCAAAAAGTTAGGCTCAGAGAGGGCATGAACTAATGGTGAGACCACTAGGTCAAAGCCCTCACGGTACTGCTGCTCCAGAAAGGTGGACTGGGCCACTGCTGCACGTCCTGTGCTTACATTGTAAAGGAAATTCTGAGTCATAGATTTCCTGGACAAGTGGACTAGCAGATGGTTGTGCCCATCTGATCGCCAGTATGGGAGAGCTTTAAGCTGTTTCTCCAGCTCAGAAGGAGGTGGGAAGGGGAAAGAGGGGGACTCTAGCAGCTCTCCCACTAGTACCACATATAGGCAAGCGATGCTAGGGTTATCAGTCACATAAATGTTGCTTTTCATTGAGGCTGTAAAGGCCTGATTGACCAAAGGGTCCAGATGCTCACCCCAGGGGTAGGATCCTGTGTCATAAACATACACAGGGAAGCCTGAGGTCAGAGGGCAGCGGGCATAGTCAAAGCAAGAGCGCAGGCGGCATGCACGGGCAGACTTAGGAGGGGGTAGACCTGGGTCCTCTTTGTCAGGCAGCAGTCTGACAGGCAGTGAAAGCTTAGGCTGGTTCTGAGCCATCAGTTCCTTGTAGGAGTGCTCTGTCTGGCTGATGACATTCTTGAGCTGCAGTAGGTCCTGCTTAGCACTGTCGATACTTCGTTTACAAGCCTCGATGCGCAAGTTAAGTCGAGCTATCTCACCATTCAGCTCTTGGCGCTTGGCCTCCAGCTGCAAAAGCTCCTCACTGACTGACTCGCGGATGCGGCACAAGTCTTGGACATGCTTGGCCTCGCACAGCTCACCTCCAGGCCGCGGGCCAAATATTCGCTTGTCTGGGCCCCCTGCCTCATCAATGGTGGTTAGATAGTAGTGAGCAATAAGTGGAAAGAAAACCAGGATAAAGAAGAGCATGAAGCTAAGCCAGGTGAGACGCACACGGCGCAGAACCCACGGCTGACCACCGGCTCCTAACCCACCGTTACGCTGCATCATGGGCAACTTACTCCACTCCTGGGCCCGCAGGCGAACCAAACATATGGGCGTAAGCAGCCATGGTGCAATCTCCTCAAAATGAGGAATGGGCACTACACAATGAAATGTTATTTCCTTGAACTGTTTCAGTTGAGTCACGTTGGGAATAATTTTTCCTATTCAATAAAATATGGTCTTCACCTTTGTCCTGCCAAAGTGGCATAGTGTAGATAAGTCCATGTCATCTTAAACTGGTATATTTAGCTAGTCAGCAGACCTTTGTAAGCAGAGAGTCCAGCACAAAAGGCCAGGTAATCCCTCAGTAGGAGGTACAGGGAGGGCATGGCTGGTCACACTACAGTCAGTCTCCTTCTGGACATGTTGAGGGTACTAATGTGAACTAATCAAGGAGCAAAACCTGAAACAGAAGATGAAGAGAAAATGGGATTAGTCAAAGTATGTTAGGGTACTACAGACTCCACATTTAACAATTATTTAAATAAATATTACATATAATAAGATAAGATATTTGTAAGTGCCATTAAATTCTCGGAAGAAGTGAATCTTGAGCCTTTTCTTGAAGGTGAGGAGACAGTCTGTGTATCTGATGGAGGTGGGGAGTTGATTCCACCATTGAGAAGCCAGACAGGGGAAGAGTTTGTGCCGGGCCCTGACGCTCTTGAGGGGTGGAACCACTAGATGATTGTCAGAGGCGGACCGTAGGTGGCGGACAGGGGTGTAAGGCCGGAGGAGAGAGTTGATATAATTTGGAGCCGTCCCATTCACTGCTCGGAGGGTCAGTACCAGGGTGTTGAATCTGATACGGGCCGTGATGGGAAGCCAGTGGAGGGCGATGAGGAGTGGGGTGACATGACAGTGTCTGGGTAGATTGGATGCTCTGAAGGGGGCAGTTACTGTTACCTTCAAGAAAAAGCTCAAGACTCACTTGTTCCGAGAGTTTAAAAGCACTTAGAAATATCAGCGGTTGTTGTTGTTCAGAAGGGGAAACTCTTTAGTGTTGTTGTTGTTGTTGCTTTATTGTTCGCTTCCTACAAGTAGACTACTGCCCGTCCAAGGTGCCTGCCTTACATTTGTAAACTGTTCGGCTGAATGCTCTTCTAGCTCTTCCCTCGACACTTATTGGTTCTCACGATGTATGTTTCATAATCTATAAACCCGCTATGTTTGGGGTCTATCACATTGCTATGCATCGTGGCTGATGCTCTTTTGTAAAGCTCTCTCTTGTATATCGCTTTGGATAAAAGCATCTGCTAAATAAATACATGTCAATGTAAATTACTTTTTCACATTAACTATTTATTATGTTAGCTGGGTGCAAATGCTTTGTTGCAATTTGGAAAAATGAAATTTGAAACAGATTTTTCATTAATACGATGATATAGTAACATAGTAACGTCCATCTTCAGATTCTAATTGACAAGCTACTGACAGTTAGTGTCTGTGTGTGCTGTTTGTGTGTGTGTGTGTGTGTGTGTGTCTGTGTTTGTGTGTGTGTGTGTTTGTGTGTGTGTGTTTGTGTGTGTGTGTTTGTGTGTGTGGTATGGTGTGTGTGTCTGTCTGTCTGTGTGTGTGTGTGTGCGTGTGGTATGGTGTGTGTGTGTGGTATGGTATGGTATGTGTGTGTGTGGTATGGTGTGTGTGTCTGTCTGTCTGTGTGTGTGTGTGCGTGTGGTATGGTGTGTGTGTGTGTGTGGTATGGTATGGTATGGTATGTGTGTGTGTGGTATGGTGTGTGTGTCTGTGTGTGTGTCTGTGTGTGTGTCTGTGTGTAATAGGACATACACTCCTGGAAGATAATGCAAGAACACAACATCGGCACACAGCTACAATACTTAATGCCAAACCACGTCACGTTATTGAGCACAGTGGTCTATTAGCCATGCAGTGTTGAGGGACACCACCTACATTTATGCTATACGTGGAAACATTAAAATGGCTATATATATTAAGACTATATAGCTTGTTAGATGTGGGTCATTCGGACAATTAGCTACATATTGCAGCTAACTTGAGCTTTTTGAGCAGCTTTTGCCTCCTTGAAAACGACTGGTGTGGCTATCTGGTTAGCTAATGCTACATAGCTTCCTACTCACCAGGTATAAAACTCCAAATCGTTAAAAAACGAGATTCCAGTTGAAAGAGCCGAATGCATCCCAGCGTGCTATAAATCACAATCACTGAATATTTTCATTTAGATCTTATTAAAGGTCCCAGACTACCGAGTGCTGCCTGTGAGCAGAGTCACTGCGCTGTGATGAGGCTACCTGATCTAACAAGACGCTCAGTCCGGCGGTGCACATAACCCGGTAAACCGCTTCACTCCACCTCCAAATTATCGTGGTTTACAGGTGTACCAGGTACCTTTTGAATTGTCTTAATAACTTTAACCATTGATAAGAGATGGAAATACGGTTCAAGCTTTTTGATTTGAGATGGGTTATCCGCAAATGAGTGCCCCGAACAGCCATATGACACATCGTAAGACTCAGTTGTCAAAACGAGCGAACATGATCAGCAAAATACCCCAAATATTTCTGGTTAACATTTTTGCAGTATCTCCCCTTATAGCTGTGTGCTTACCCCGGCCTATATAAAAATACAAAGTATCGAAACCTTTTGTACCATATACATGTTCTCTCATATAGGATATATGGGATTGTTGAATCTCTTTATAGGTCAGTCGACACGTTAGATGGCGACAGAGATCAGAGATAGCGCGAGGTCTTAATACATTAAACCATAGAAGAAGTCGTGAGTCAAGCGGATGTCAACTCAAACATGGAGGGCTCGCGCGTGTCCGCTTTTGAGTTGTATCAAAATGTGCTTTTAGGATCTGCAGCAGCTGAACCATCTTCCTTAAAGGTTTATAATATTAGTGGTGTTTTTTGTCTTTGCAGGCACTACAGCAATGTGTGTTGGAGAGTAAATTACATTTTACATTTAGTAATTTAGCAGACGCTTTTATCCAGAGCGACTTACAGCAAATACAGGGTTAGAATATGATGTATTTATAAATGTATCGTTTTGACAGTGACTCTGTAAGTCATAAATTGTATGACATCTATTAATAAGCAATATAATATAGCTAAATGATGTAACGTTGGCTAGGAGAAGTTGGAAGTGATACAAACTACTGTGCATGTAATTAGGGATCAGATAACAGAGGCATCTTAGTGGAAATGCACGTGTTTATTTAACTGTAGCTAATAACTCACTATAACTAATATATATAACTGTTCTTCCAGGTAACTTTGAAGAAGAAAAGAAGGAAGGAAAACAGTGTCCAGCTCACAAAGGCCATTAAAAAGGTCAAAAGAAGTCATGGGGGCAAGCAGATGACACGTAAAGAGAAAGTAAGTAAGGTTAGTGTGGTTCATGTGTTCTCTGGATCATCATGGGGTTGTCTTTGTTTTGTGAACACAGAGGTTGACTATTTAAAATGTGATCTTATGTCTTAATGCAGGAAATAACATGTCAAGAACGGAATGGTGAGGCTCTAGATGCTCTGCTGATAGAACTATCCAAAGTCCCCAACAGCAGAGAAAGAGCCAGAAAACTCTTCCAGTGGCTGATTTTCCCCGTTTCCACCAAATCTTTCTTTAGGTAATAATATGTTTTATGGGCTGAAATGTCACTAGAAACTGAATTCGACTCATTGGTTTGTTTTTGTAACCACTTCTTTGGAACCACCTATCTACTTCCACACTGTTAAAGCTTGAAACAATGTTCCAACTTTGGCTTGTGTGTTACAACTTTTGACATCAGTGACTCTTATGGTTTTAATGTTATTGCAGCTCAATGTTCTCAAATTCATGGATCTCATTTGTACCTCCTGTAACCAGATGTCTGCAGACTGACCCCCCTGTTTGCAGTCTAACAGGGTTCAAGTTTTCTCATTATTATTTCTATCACCCTAAAGTGCCCAATAACTCAAGATCTCTTGGGTAAAAACAGAAGCAATCTTTTACATTGAAATTACAGGTCACAAGTAACTCCCATTCTGCAAATAGGCCATATTTGGCCATAGTTGGTGCTACGAGCGCAAAGTCTATGTGGTCCCTCTTCCCGTAAGTCCAAAATATCTGTGTTAGCAGTGTCTCCTAGAGCGCAGTGGAATAACACAGCCACCAGCTGGCCCAAACATCCACAGAATTAATTTGGGGCATCAAACCCTAACAAATGAAAGCCCATATCTAAACTGTCTGAGTGCAAACTGACATTCCTTATTTCTCATGGGGAACAAAAAGGCAGGATGGGAGAACTTCTTAACTTCTAACTCGTTAAGTAAGTTAATCATTATTGGGGTGTCACACTGCTCACCTTCCCCAGGAAACAGGGTCTGACTGAGGAAACAACTGAAACAAATGCATTGCTTTTCTTAATGATTTAATTTGAGCTGTTCAGATGCAAGTTATGACACGTTTCCTCCCATCTGCATCTTAATTGAATGTCCCTTGACTACATTCTTTATCATACTCAGGGATACTTGGGAAAAGAAGCCCATTCACATTTCTCGCAAGAATGGAGATTACTATAAAGGACTGTTCTCCACCGTAGAGTTTGATCGCATCTTGAGACATGTAAGTATTTTCTTAATGTGTTCACACTGTACCTTCGTATTGTATCATACTTTATCTTCCTGACCTTTACTGTTTATGTTATAAGGATAATGTTCAATATGGAGTCAACTTGGACATCACCAGCTACACTAATGGCAAGAGAGAGACACACAACCCACCGGGCAGAGCGTTGCCCTTCTCTGTGTGGGATTTTTATGAGGTAAACAACGTTATACCACATTTCTCGTACCATGTTCAAAGAGCTGATAGTTCTTAACTCTAGCCTGTTCCCTCTTATTCCCAGAATGGCTGCTCCTTGCGCATGTTGAATCCTCAGGCTTTTTCCTCTGCTGTGTGGAATGTGCTGTCCATCCTCCAAGAGCACTTTGGCAGTATGGCAGGAGCCAATGTGTGAGTAGACAATAGAGCAGGAGTGGCCAATCATGGTCCTCGAGGGCCGCTGAAGGTTTTAGATGTTTCCCTAATGTAGCTCTCTTGTTTTTAATGAATGCTAATTATCAGGCTTCTACAGAGCTTGATAACTTGTTCATTAGAATCAGGTGTGTCCCTCAGGACAGTGGCTCCTGAGGACCAAAATTGCCCACCCCTGCTATAGAGACAACTGTATCCACAGAGGCAGTCCAGTATGGTGAAATGATCTGAAAGACTAGTAAGAATGCATCATTTTTCTATCTTCAGGTATCTGACTCCTCCTGGAACACAGGGCTTTGCTCCTCATTATGATGACATTGAGGCATTTGTAGTTCAGCTGGAAGGGAAAAAGCATTGGAAGGTTTACAAACCAAGGTAATATGAATTACATTCAAGACACGTTTGTTTTTTTGGATGAAAAGTTCTACTCTGGTATTAAAGAGAAAACAACAATGGATGCAGGTATATTAAGTATTATCCATCAGCAGATTTTTTGTATGCATAATTGATCTATCAGAACCTGGCAGGTCAATTCCAGTTCATCTACATGAAGAGTAGAAGTCTATATACACTGCATGCATCATGTCCACTCCATCTTAACATTGGTGCATCATGTCCACTCCCATCTTAACATTGCTGCATCATGTCCACTCCATCTTAACATTGCTGCATCATGTCCACTCCATCTTAACATTGCTGCATCATGTCCACTCCCATCTTAACATTGCTGCATCATGTCCACTCCCATCTTAACATTGCTGCATCATGTCCACTCCCATCTTAACATTGCTGCATCATGTCCACTCCATCTTAACATTGCTGCATCATGTCCACTCCCATCTTAACATTGCTGCATCATGTCCACTCCCATCTTAACATTGCTGCATCATGTCTACTCCCATCTTAACATTGCTGCATCATGTCCACTCCATCTTAACATTGCTCATTCATGTCCACTCCATCTTAACATTGCTGCATCATGTCCACTCCCATCTTAACATTGCTGCATCATGTCCACTCCCATCTTAACATTGCTGCATCATGTCCACTCCATCTTAACATTGCTGCATCATGTCCACTCCCATCTTAACATTGCTGCATCATGTCCACTCCCATCTTAACATTGCTGCATCATGTCCACTCCCATCTTAACATTGCTGCATCATGTCCACTCCCATCTTAACATTGCTCATTCATGTCCACTCCATCTTAACATTGCTGCATCATGTCCACTCCCATCTTAACATTGCTGCATCATGTCCACTCCCATCTTAACATTGCTGCATCATGTCCACTCCATCTTAACATTGCTGCATCATGTCCACTCCCATCTTAACATTGCTGCATCATGTCCACTCCCATCTTAACATTGCTGCATCATGTCCACTCCATCTTAACATTGCTGCATCATGTCCACTCCATCTTAACATTGCTGCATCATGTCCACTCCCATCTTAACATTGCTGCATCATGTCCACTCCCATCTTAACATTGCTGCATCATGTCCACTCCCATCTTAACATTGCTGCATCATGTCCACTCCCATCTTAACATTGCTGCATCATGTCCACTCCCATCTTAACATTGCTGCATCATGTCCACTCCCATCTTAACATTGCTGCATCATGTCCACTCCCATCTTAACATTGCTGCATCATGTCCACTCCCATCTTAACATTGCTGCATCATGTCCACTCCCATCTTAACATTGCTGAATCATGTCCACTCCCATCTTAACATTGCTGCATCATGTCCACTCCATCTTAACATTGCTGCATCATGTCCACTCCATCTTAACATTGCTGCATCATGTCCACTCCATCTTAACATTGCTGCATCATGTCCACTCCCATCTTAACATTGCTGCATCATGTCCACTTCCATTTGGAAACACTAAAAACACACGCTAGGCTTGTTTGTGGAATATATCTAGTGCCTGTAACAGAATGTAACCACATCTGTTGGGAACTACTAAACGTGTAAATCCTTGATTCATACTGCAGACAATTAAATTGATAAATGAATATTTGTTGCATTTTGCATTTCAGGTCAGAAGAAGAGGTCCTACCTGTTTTGTCAAGTTGTAAGTTTTTTTATTAATACATTTTTAATAGAAAAACTACTCAAATTACTTTGTCTTTTAATACATTGAAATGAGCATGTTCGTATGGGCCCTTGTGATTGCTGCTCCACCCTGACACTTCAAGCACAAGTGAATAACTGAACTTGATATTATATTTATACCATCTACAGACGTACTAATTTATTGTTGTGGGTTTTCCAAATGTGAATAATATTTGATGGTGGGGATGTTTATATGCCTCATTCACCAGTGTGTGCTCACGGATTTGCACTCCAGTGGTTTACCACTACCATGGCCTTAAAACGGACGTGTTGTGTAATTAAATTAATAGATTATCCTTGGCACTCGATGGCACGAGTTTGACACCACTGGGTTAGGGAATCTGGCTAGTAATCAGAAGGTTAGATTCCTGGCTGTGTGGGGAAAAAGGTAATAATGACGTTGTGTCCTTGGGCAAGGCACTTCACCCTACTTGCCTAGGGGGAATTTCCCTGTACTTGCTGTAAGCCGCTCTGGATAAAAGCGCTTGCTAAGTGACTAAATGTAAATGTTAAATGAATTTATTTGTACATGCCATTGAATTGGCAGTATTTCATTGGTTATTTGATCATTCTAAAGACATTCCTCTTGTTCTGCAGCGAACTTTAGCCAATCAGAGATTGGGAAGCCCATTCTTGAGGTGGTTCTGGAGGCTGGAGATCTCCTTTACTTTCCAAGGGGGTTCATTCACCAGGGAAACTGTCTCCCAGATGCACACTCCCTTCATATAACCATCTCATCTTACCAGAAAAACAGCTGGGGAGACCTGTTGATGAAGGTTTGCAAAATGCTATCAAGAGCTTAACAGTATAATTGTGTTATTACCGAGTTGTGTCAGTGATGTTGCAATATTCCCTGTAATTATTAGGTGGTCCCAGCAGCACTGGAGTTAGCCATGGAGGAGGATGTTGAGTTTAGACAAGGACTACCTCTGGATTACTTGACATTCATGGGAGTCCAAAACTCAGAGAAGGTATCAAAGCAAATGGGTTTGTGTGTGTGTAGATGTATTAATTATGATTCTCAGTTATCAGTCCAAAGAAACAAACTGAAACCATTGTCAATCCAGGAGGATCCACGCCGGACTCGCTTTTTAGCTCATATAGACAAACTGATAAAGAAGTTGTCCACTTATGCCCCTGTGGATGCTGCTGTGGATCAAAAGGCAATACGCTTCCTCCATGATTGCCTTCCCCCCATGCTGACTCCAGGTAATTAACACAGTATCATGTTGATCTTCAAACATTAGAATAGATTAGATTCAACTTTAATGTCATTACACAGGTACAAGTACAGGGTAACGAAATACAGTTAGCATCCAACCAGAAGTGCAAAACAGTTATTACAACAGAATATAATATTTATGAGTATACTCATATATATTCTCTGAAGAATTTTCACCCCAGGGCATAAACAGTGTAATTGTCTTACAGAGGAACATGAGACCAGTGTACATGGTGCTCCCAGCAGGTGGCAGGATGGGGAGGCCAAAGATGTGGGCATACACATCAGAAACCAGACCAAAGTCCGTCTCATTCGTGCTGGGTGTGCCAGGTATTACTTCTCTTGACTTGATGAAATCCATTTTAACATTCAGTCAAATGGTTCCATTTGTGACAACACATTGCTGTGCAGAATTGAATGGCACTTAGAAATATCAGCTGTTGTTGTTGTTCAGAATCAGATATACTTGTTAATCCCTGAGCGGAAACTTGTTAGTGTTGTTGCTTTATTGTTAGCGTTCTACAGGTAGACTAGTGTCCATAAGAAACGAATCTTAAACTTGTAAACTATTCGGCTGAATTATCTTTTAGTTCTTTTGGCACTTTTTGGTTTTTGCAATGCATGTTTCTTAATCTATAAACCTGCTATGTTTGGGGTCTATCATGTTGCTATGCTCAGTGACTGATGCTCTTTTATAAAGCTCTCTCTTTAGATTAAAGTGTCTGCTAAATGAATACATGTAAATGTACATTTACAGGTTGTGTAGTGATGGTGAGACAGTCCATCTTTACTACACTGCTGATAACTCCAGGGTTTATCACAAAGAAGAGCCAAAGAGCTTTGAAATAAAACCAGAGGTATGATTGAGAACATGATTAATATGATTAATTTTTTTACTATCTGTTACAATTATCTTATCTTAAACAATATCATTGTCTATAGCAGTGGTCCCCAACCTTGGTCATCAGGGCCCACTGTCCTGCATGTTCTAGATCAGTGGTCCTCAACCCTGGTCCTCAGGACCCACTGTCATGCATGTTTTAGATATTTTCATACTCCAACACACATGATTCAAATGAATAGGTAATTATGAAGCTCAGCAAAAGCCTGATAATGACCTTTTATTTGAATCAGGTGTGTGGGGTGTCTCTACTTCAGTGAAATCAGCTGAGTAGTGCTTGGTTTAAGGGAAAACCTGCACCCTCGATGGCACACGTTTGATTTAAAACATGAAGGACAGTGGGCCCTAAGGACCAGGGTTGGGGACCACTGGTCTACAGTATGTGACTTATTCATTTATTGAAACGTTTTCTCTTCCTTATAGCATACTGATGCCATGGAGTATCTGATCAATTCGTATCCAGAATATGTGACAGTGGGAAGCCTTCCATGTGAATCATCTGAGGTCAAGGTATGTTATATATGTAGTGCAAAACATAAGTATTTTGTGCCAAACAGGTTTGGAAGCCTTTATGCATTTTCTTTTTTAGAAAAGAACATAATATGTATTTTTTGTTCTAGATCTCCTTGGCTGAGCTTTTGTTTGAGAAGGCAATTATTCACACAGAAGATCCTCTGTAAGAACTAACAAACATGCAAACAGGTTTTACAATCTGTGCTGCTACAGTTGCCACCACCCTGTCACTTCCAGAATATGACATACTTAATCTTGTTCATTATGCTCTGAAATAAACCTTTCTTGCTACTAAGTCAGTGTAAACCCTCATTTGTCCAGGGGATGCTCCATAGTTTCACAGGTTTCAGAGGTACACTGTTCATTATTGTTTACACTGTTACTTTCTTTGGTTTATAGTAGTAAATACTGTACATTCTTTTTCAAATCTACCAGTGTATCGTTTGTTTTATAATCATTTTAATTCAGTTGATCTGCATTAAGAGTCTTAGAAGCAATATTGCTGTTAAAATGTAGGCTACATGACAAACTTAATAGCATGCCTGACAAATCAAGAAGATGGCTCAACTCACTAAATCTGTATTTTTACCCTACATTTACACAGCCGGGTATGTCGAGAAACGAATATTTCCCTCCCTCCGTTTTCCGAAATAAAATCATGCACATCAACCCACATAAATAAACTATGGCGCTTCATTATAACTACGCCAAGCTTATAGACAGCAGGAAGGAGAAGTTCTGCAAGCCAATCAGAATCCTCATTTCAGGACATCAGTTCCCTAAAACTCCTTTTATCTCAATTGACATGCAAACGCAAATCCGTAGTTTTCCAGAATCTCCACTTTGGCATGAGTTTTTAGAAAGATTCGTTTACAGAGGTGAATTCACCGTTTGCGTGTAAAAGATGGGTACAAACGAAGGAAAATGTCACAGTTTAAAAACATACCTGTGTAAACGGGGTTAGACCATAGACATTATAAAGGTATGAACTCTTTATGGGTTAGACCAGGGGTGGGCAATCCTGGTCCTCGAGGGCCGCTGTCCTGAAGGTTTTAGATGTTTCCCTGCTCCAGCACACCTGATTCTCATGAACGGGTCGTTATCAAGCTCTGTGGAAGCCTGATAATTATAATCAGGTGTGCTGGAGCAGGGAAACATCTAAAACCTTCAGGACAGCACCCCCGAGGACCAGGATTGCCCACCCCTGGGTTAGATGGTTCCCTTCTGTCTCACCTGATTCTAATGATTCTGATTCTTGAGTTACGAAACTCAGATATTATGGGACCCTTGATCACAAACCCCAATAGTCCAAGTCAGTTATTAAACAGCCATACGGATACAAAATAAAAAGCACTTATAACGCTTTTAGATGGAAAGAGTATGTTTTAATTAGTTTAAATTAGCATAATTGCACAACAAGACAAGATGGGGACAGTAAATATTCCAAGGCTGGTTTATTTCCAGGTCACTGCCTCGCCTGGTTTCAGTTCCCTGTGAAGACATGAGGGTTGAAGGATAAGAGACATTATGTCATGTTAAATGAACATGTATAGTATTATTATTATTATTATACATTATAGTATTTGTAAGGTCATACCTGCTGTATAAAACACTTTTATTCCTGAATTCCGTCAACTTATTGTCACTTCTTCTGTCAAGGTAGATTCCGATCACAAACCCAAGGGGAACAAACATGTTGGTCCAATGATCACGAACAAGAGCTGCAAAGTTCATGTTTCCTGGAATAAAATTGACATTCATCATTTAACAAATATACTTTGCCGATAAGTTTGTCTGCGCAGTGTAGTACTACTAACCCTAACCCTACTAACCCGAACCCTATAGTAGTTTAATGTCAACGAGGTTAATACTGATACCCGACTAAATGTTAGCTAAATGCTAAATCTGTGGTTAAGATAGTTCCACTTATACAGCAATATACATTATCTGAAGTTACTGTTGTAATCCAGTAGTGACACCATATAGTTATTAACTATGTTAAAATGTTAATATAAGTTTATATATCTTATAACAAGGTATCTTACTAGCTGAAGTTGCTAGCAGCACATTAGCCCCGGTAAACTACCTTGCAAAGCAAAACAATTGCTATAATGTTTAAACAATACATTGACTGGTCACACATATTAAAACATCCCAACAATCTACACTAATCCTAACACGCTAAACTGTATATTTATATAGTGTGTTCATAGTATATATATATATATAGTAATAGTGTGTTTTACCAGATATTCGAGGCCTGCTGTGTTATCAGAGGACATTAGACTGTACCAACTCTTCTGAAACGCAATGCGTGGGTAATTAAACTGAAATAGAATACTAGTCAAATATAATTCATATTTTTTATGTGAACTAGACAAACATTGTACAATATAATTACACACTGCGGTGTGAACGATGTGGGGGAGTTTATATTTATTTATTACATTTTGGCAACAACATTTGCACCACATTACAATGGTATCACCCACCCACCTTACTGAGCAAGCTTCATAATGGAAGTTCGGATCATTCTACGGATTTGGTTCTTTTAATCTTGTTCATTTAACGGAAGGAAGCCTTTTTCGACAACAATAATTAGCAGAATTTAACATGAACCCAAAATAGTCGTGCATTGCGTGATAGACAGATCCTTCAGCACAGTACTCCATAGCCACTATACCATCTGAGACATCAGTTTTCCAGTTATCTAGTGATGGTGTAATTCTTTCCTTTGTTAATACTATACGCCTGCCATGTGCATGTTGGTATTATAGATACATTATGTGTTCATTATGTTCAACTAAGTTCTGGAACAAAAATCATGTACTTTTTACTATTGACCCTTTGCATCTACGTCACATGATCACGTGGGTGTGCCATGCTGGACGGCATTGCAGGGAGCGCAAAACTTACGAAACTGCAAGTTTAGTCTCTCTAAACTTACAGATCGCAATAATTTTTGTCAGCAATCATGACTTCCTTAAGGGCATGTTCAGTTCTGTTGTCAGTGGAAGTAAATCATCTTTTAGGCGTTCACAAAGCGCGATATTTGGGAAAAGTCAAGATCGATAGCTTAAAAACTGACCCGTACCTTCTCCCTCCGTCCATATTCATCAATTTAATCAAATCGCCAACTTTACCCGAATTCACCCCCCACGATATGTACCAACTCCCAGTTTAACTCCGAGGCATGAATAAAACATTTTATTTAATACTAAACTGTTGATGTACAATACAAGTGGACTTTTTTTTGCTCATGTGCTTATTCAATCAATCACATTACCAAAAAATAAAGTTATCTTCATAAAACATACAGGATTTAATTACATTCAGAAATAAATCTAAACTGAAAACATTTGAAAGCAAAGTATTGTTGTAACCAAGCAAAATTTTCAGGGCTCAGTTTTTAATTGTGACTCCCCGGACAGGAGGTATCCTTCTCGCAATCACCAGGCACATAATCATTTGATAAGGGGAAAAATGAATTAATGCCTTTGTAAAAGATATCTAAAACAAACCAACCAGTCAGACGATCAGATACTTAGTAATACTAGTAGTAGGCCTACTCTCCTAAATTCATATAACCTGTGAGGCAGGTGTGGGATACTTGCACTAATATACAATTTTATTCAAAAATTATTTTTCTACCCGAGTTGGCACCCTGTAAATAGATCGCTAAAGAAGTGACAGCATAAAAACACAACGAAACAAATTTGCGTTATGTAAACTTGCGTTATGTCAAACTATGTATGACTTACCTTGTAAAAAGTGCTCACTGCAAATCTGTGCGTACTTTGAGGGTTTCCAATTCTTACGATTTATTGCTGCTACCCCTCGCCGTCTTCTGTCTTCATCAGCAGGTAGATAAACGATAAAAAGCTATACGATAAAAAGCTAATTTATGTTTACAGCCTTGCCTGTGAGTGCAGCCAACCGCACAACATGATATCACGCGCACATGGAATACTATTGCCGTCCGTCATGGCAGAGTGGGCGTTCCTCAGACGAGCATGACGACACGTGCAAAGGGTCAATAGAAAGAATAGACGTGGTCATTGCAACGTCACCGATTGGTTAGTGAAAGTGGTGGTTCACTGCAAAACCATTACTGTGTCATAGTTGAATAAAGGCAGTTTTGGGGTAAAATGGACGTACAGTGCATCCCACAGACCGTAGACAACTCAGTGCGATCTCATGTATTGAAACTCCTGCTGTAAAACGATTGGTTTCAGAAAAGCTATGTTTGTGATCTCACAGACTCTTCTCTTACTTCTGGCACTTCCCCTTTCTGTTCAAACAGGCCATAGTTAGACCTCTAAAACCCTCCCTTAACCAAGATATCTTCCAGAACTACAGACCAGTATGATTAGAACCCAAAATATATGTTTCATAATCTGACTACATTTACATTACATTTATTAATTTAGCAGATGCTTTTAAAGAGAGAGCTTTACAAAAGAGCATCGGTCACTGAGCATAGCAACGTGATAGACCCCAAACATAGCAGGTTTATAGATTATGAAACATACATTACATTTACATTTATTCATTTAGCAGACGCTTTTATCCAAAGCGACATACAAGAGAGAGCTTTTACAAAGAGCATCAGTCATTGAGCATAGCAACGTGATAGACCCTGAACACAGTCGGTTTTTTAGATCGTGAATCATACATCATGAGAACCAATAAGTGCCAAGGGAAGAACTATAAATGCATAAACACAACGATTGTGAACATAAAGCAAGAGATACAACAAACAACACTGGCAAGTCACCATATGGGGACCAACAGATTGTTCTAAAGCACATTAGATTATGTGAAGTGCCATACTATTCCTAAATGCCATTAAATTATTTAAATAGGTGAGTTTTAAACCTTCTTTTGAATGTGAGAAGGCAGTCTGTGCTTCTGATGGAGGTGGGGAGTTGATTCCACCATTGGGGAGCCAGGCAGTGGAAGAGTTTGTGTTGCGCTCGGGCGCTCTTGAGGGGGGGGTACCACTAGACGGTTGTCAGCAGATGACCGTAGGTGACGGGTGGGGGTATAGGGCTGGAGGAGAGAGTTGATATAGGTTGGGGCAGTCCCGTTTACAGCCCGGAAGGTCAGCACCAGGGTCTTGAATCTGATGCGGGCCATGATGGGAAGCCAGTGGAGGGCGATGAGGAGTGGGCTGACATGACAGCGTCTGGGTAGGTTGAAAACCAGACAAGCGGCTGCATTCTGTATCCTCTGAAGGGGACGGATTGCATTTGCAGGAAGGCCGACTAGTAGCAAGTTGCAGTAATCCAGCTTTGTGAGGACAAGGGCTTGGACTAGAAGTTGGGTGGAATGTTGAGAGAGGTATTTTATGATTTTCCTGATGTTGTAGAGGGTGAATGTACATGACCGAGAGACTGCGGCAATGTGAGCTGTGAGGGAGAGCTCGTCGTCCAAGGTGACCCCCAGGTTCCTGGCAGAGGATGAAGGGGTCACTGTTGCAGATCCCATAGTGACGGCGAGATCATGGGTGATTGAGGGTTTGGCAGGGATGATTAGGAGTTCTGTTTTGGTGAGGTTCAGCTGGAGGTGATGTCTGGTCATCCAGGCTGAGCTGTCAGAGAGGCAGGCCTTGATTCTGGTTGATATCCCTTGATCAGTTGGGGGAAAGGATAGATATAGCTGCGTGTCGTCAGCGTAGCAGTGATAGGAGAAGCCATGGGAGGTGTATAGGGAGAATAGGAGCGGACCAAGGTCAGAACCCTGTGGGACCCCAGTGGAGAGCAGGCGGGTACCAGAGGTTTTTCCTCCCCAGGAGACTTGATAGGATCTTCCTGTCAGGTAGGATGAGATCCATTTAAGCGCAGTGCCAGTGATGCCCATCTCTTCGAGTGTGGCGAGCAGGATCTTGTGGTTGACTGTGTCGAATGCTTTTTTTTTTAAGACACTTTCAGTATCGGTCTAAGTGATTAGTCCAGCTGCTACTCTCGATTGCTGATCAGAATCACCGCCCAATCAACACAAATCTATTCTCAATGGCCCTGCTTTCAACTTCAAAATACCACTAAAACTAACTTTGTTACCTTTGTTAACTATGACAAGTGACAATAACAGTAGAATACTTAGCTAAAATAAAACTAGATAGAAAGAAAGAAAGGAACAGACCGTAATATTCAAAAAAGGGTGCTTCGTAGATCAAATCAAGGCGCTAGCTTCTACAGTCTTGACTGAAACTTTCCGGTCCCAGGGTGAATGAACGCTGTCTAATTTACCAACTCTATAAGGACGTTCTTTCACGCTAACTTGCTGCGACTTCAACTTGCGCTGACTCTCTGCTCTGACTTCAACTTGCTCTGAGAACTTGCTCTGAGAACCAAATAGTTTACAAGTTTAAGATTAGTCTCTGATGGGCACTAGTCTACCTGTAGGACGCGAACAGTAAAGCATCAACACTAACGAGTTTCAGCTCAGGGATTAACAACCCTACCCAACCACCCGCAATGTTTGGGGCTATCTTGTTGTTATGACCGATGCTCTTTAGTAAATCTCTCTCTTGGAAGTCGCTTTGGATAAAAGCGATAAAACCTGCTAGTCTCGGCAAGAACATGACTCTACTGATAATTGACAATGTTAAGGCATGAACCCGCTGTTCGTCGGATGTTTGCCTCCGTGGAGTCCACGACATATTGCAATCTGTTTATCCTAGATCTGGAGGTATTACTCCAAAAATAATCACTTTTTTTTTTACCGTGGCACGGTATGTCACAGTACTAAGAGACTATACAAAGAAGCAACGCTTGACGGAATTAAGTTTAAATTAAGTTAAAGTTAACATTTAAAACAGGGATTTCCCAGGGTGTGAAATGTTTTTCATGATGTTCTGGGATTTTTGGAGACTGTGTAGGTCTCCCCGTGCAGGGAGAGGGCAGCCAACAATCTTTTGAGCTGGTGTTGATGACCCTGTGAAGTTCTTTACTCTGAGCCACTATACAGCTGGTGTACTTTACTCTGGGACACTGTACAGCTGGTGTACTTTCCTCTGAGCCACTGTACAGCTGATGTACTTTCCTCTGAGCCACTGTACAGCTGGTGTACATTCCTCTGGGACACTGTACAGCTGGTGTACTTTCCTCTGAGCCACTGTACAGCTGGTGTACTTTCCTCTGGGACACTGTACAGCTGGCGACATACTTTCCACTGAGCCACTGTACAGCTGGTGTACATACTTTCCACTGAGCCACTGTACAGCTGGTGTACTTTCCACTGAGCCACTGTACAGCTGGTGTACTTTCCACTGAGCCACTGTACAGCTGATGTACTTTCCTCTGAGCCACTGTACAGTTGGTGTACTTTCCTCTGAGCCACTGTACAGCTGGTGTACTTTCCTCTGAGCCACTGTACAGCTGGTGTACTTTACTCTGAGCCACTGTACAGCTGGTGTACTTTCCTCTGAACCCTTTTACAGCTGGTGTAACAAATGCATATGCAGTACGTGAGTATGCTTCTAATGGAGGCTCGGTAGAAGGACATCAGCAGTCTTTGTGTGATGTTCTTCTCAGGAAGTTGGGGCTCTTCCAGCAGCTCAGAGGTGTTCACACTCCAGGATAGGATGTCCTGTATGTGGACTCCCAGGAAGCAGCCACTTCTATCATCAAACAACAGTGACTGACACAATGGAAAATAGTTATGTTTTTTTGGGGACTTTGATTATTCTTCTACTGGTTGGGGTGGATTGATGATTTGTAGATCCTATTCATTCATCTTTTCATTCATTATCTACCGCTTATCAGCGGTGCTGCTTATTCCCATTGGTGGTCACGGGTGACTGGAGCCTATCCCAGTTACTTTCGGGCTTTAGGTGGGGTACACCCTGGACTGAGGCCAGCTAGTCGCAGGGCTATCACACAGACAGTGACAGACAACATAGAGACAACCATTCTCTCTCACAGTCATACACAAGGGGCAATTTTTCACAATGTCCAATTAACCTATCACATGCATATCTTTGGACAGTGGGAGGAAGCTGAACTGCCCGGAGAGAACCCACAGTAAGACAGGGAGGACATGCAGACTCCACCCAGAGAGATCATGGTCGGGCTCGAGATTCAAACTCACAATCTCCTTGTTGGGAGGCGAGAGCGCTAACTGCACTGCCACCATGCACCCCTCATATTAGTCTTATTTATGCGGAAAACTGGACTGGCATACAACCATCAAACACCATGATAGGTGGTTTCTACTACCTTCTATGCAGTGGTAAGCCACGGTTACCACAATGAGGTGTTCATATTTAACTTCTCCCATAAATCAACTTAGTAATAATAAGGCTTCACAAAAACAAATGTGTAAACATACAAAAATGCGTTATAAATGGTGTATTTATGTATTTATTTACTCATTCACTCTGCATCTTGAATGGTACAGACAACATGAGCAGGTAAGTAAGTTTCATCAAGGAATACACATTTTTGTGTTAATGAGCTAATTTCATGACAACACTGTCACTGAGAGAGATTAATGTTAAATAGTTCACATGTGAAGTTTACTGGTGGAAGTTGAAGGGAAGATCAATCTCAAGCCTTCCTCCGCTAACTTTCACATAAGCCTCCTCAGAAGCACTCTGCAGGAAAGCAGATACGGTGTTGTTGACTTGGCCCACCAAAGCATTAACCAGCTCTATGATGTAATCAATTACTTGATTGACCTGCTCCATGTTGACATGAGTATTGACCTGGTCTAGGACATTCTTGATCAAGGAGAAAAGGTTTCCATAGATAGCATTGATGTAGATGGCAACAGCATCCAGGACATCAGATTTCAAAGTGTCAACAAATTGCTGGGCCTTCTCAACAACAGCTGTCTGCACCTCACCCAGCTTCTCTAGGATCATGTCAAGACTCTCCAGATGCTTGATAAGATCTACAATCAGGGCCAGGACGCTCTTCAAGTTGCTTCTTAACTCGTCAAGAAACTGACCACCAGACATGACTGTACCAATTGGCATAGTGACCTGAATATTGCTGATCATGTCCATCAAGGCATTGAAGGTGCTCTCAATATTGGCAAGGAGCATCTGAATAGCCTGTTCAAGCAACTGAGCAATGCCAGTGGTCAGCTTCTTGAGAAGCTCAGGAAGAGTGGTCATCTCCTCTGAACCAGGCACCTTGAACTGGGTTTCACGCAGGAACTTGACAGCAGCATCCACCAAGACCTGGACGGTCTTCTGATACTGGACAACAGTGTTCCTGAAGAGGATGGACAGTTGGCTCAAGTCTGCAGCAGGGTGATTGACTGTGTTGTATGCCTCCTCAATGAGGTGGATGACTGCACTCTTCAGCTCAGACATGTGTCCCAACAGTTGGTACTTGTCAACAAAGTTGTTGAGAGTGGATGCGATGGCAGGGAGTCTCTCCTTCAGGCCCATGAGCATGTCACTGGGAGCTTCCATGTTGTAGGCAATCTTTAGCCTCATCTTCTCATCGTCTTGAACAGATGCCTTAATGATTAGGATGTCCACATCATCTTCAGGGGCAGACTGTTAGGAAGAGAGACATTGTTTATAGTACACATTAATACTTAAGATTACATTATTAATCAAGAATAATTATTCTAAGATTATAAAATGACTAAGAATGGCCTACGATTGCTCAATGGTAATAGTACTAATTAAAAATATTCTTACAGCATAACGACTGTAGAGTCTAGCGTTCAGCTGAGATGGAGTCCTGCCCTGGAGCTGAAGACCCAAGAACCCAGTGGATGGAGTGGAGACAGAAGCACTGATTCCGTCTTTGCGAGCGGCATAACGGAAATTCACATCAGTGAAGGTAGCGCTGGTGATGTCCACATTTAGGGTGAGTCTGGAGTCACTGTAAAACAATATTCAGTATAAGCATGATCACCTTGGGGAAGGTTATGTACAAATGCATGTGGTCTTCTGACAGATGTTTAAATTGAAGTATTATTTACCTTCCTTCCTCTTGGCGCTTCTTCCTGTAGTGGAAAATTATGTTTATTTTGAAAGTACAAAATCACAAAGTATGAGTAACTGAACTTGAATTATTCTAAAGACATCCATAGTCACACTACATTCAAGACTTTTGAAATCTTACCTCATAGCATGGGAAAGAACATGCTGAATGTCCATAGTCAGGTCAGCATGTGTCAGGGCAGCTTTGCCAGTCAGACTCAGGATGGCATTCTCCAGGCTAGCAGTAACTGAAGCTGTTGGACAAAGAAGTGTCTTTTTCAGTCTTTTTTATTAGTTAAGGAAAAAGTAAAGTCTATATGAAAATATGTAACTCACCATCCAAGTCATAATCAAGGAAGACAACGATGGAGGTAGCAGAAGACTTGAGGGTGACTTTGAAGACAGGGGCATCTCCCTCAATCTCAGCTGCCAGACTTGTGGTGTACACAGGCGTAACCAGCTTGGCCGTGGTAGAAACCTTTTGCTTGGGTGCTGTCAGCTCGACAACAGTCTTCTCAAAGTAAGTAATATCACCAAAGGTACTTGGCTGAGACAGGTTAATCTCGATATCAGCATTCAGGCTGGTTGTTGGTGCAAGATCAAGGGTAACCTGGGCTACATGCTTCCCATTGGTAGTGAAGGTCACCACATTAGCTATGTTGTTGCTAGCGACTTTAAGAACCACATAAACACGGGTCAGAGATGCCTCAACAGCCAGGCTCTCATCCACATCAATCTCAAGGATCTTGGTCTCACCATGAGTGAGTACAGCATTGGCAATGAGCTTTGAAGTGGAGCGCAGACCATCAGCATTCAAGTACAGGTTAGCCTCATTATCCAGAGCAGCCACGAGTGGGTAGGTCTCCAGAATAGTGCCATCAAGGTGGCCCTTAGTGAAAGTCTCCGTGGAGATGTACTCAGGAGTTCCTTCCAGCTTCAGACTGTGGTCAACATCTGTCTTACCAACTGCGTTGATAATGGGCAGGTGGAAATCGCCCTTCAGCTTCAATGTGGAGACAGCAATTGCCTTGGTCTTGAGGTCTGCTACCAACCTCTGATTGGCCTCAAGGTTGAGGATGGGCAGGGCAATCTTAGCATCAGTAGACATAACGACAGAAGCCTCCGGGTTGTCAGTGTTCAGGGCGATTGAGCTGTCATGTGTTCCCGTAATGTGGGGGTTCTCCAGAGACAGAGCAGTGGCCAGTTTCAGCCCTCTCCTGGTGGTCAGGCTGGTGGTGCTGTCAAGCTTTGCTTTCAGAGCATCAAACACAGAAGTGGAGGTTGCACCCAGGTGGAATACGAGGTCATCCTCACCATTAAGTTGAGCTTTGGCATTCAGATTAATGATAGCAGACTTGAATGACAACTCTGTGATCAAGTTACCCAAAGAAGGGATTCTGACCAGTCCCATGTCAACAAGAGGAGCAAACTGGCTCTTCTGGTACACAATCTTGGCATCCACATCAACAGTCTGCTCAGTGGTGGTCAATAAGTGCTTTAGGCCAGTGTGCTCATACAGATTCACATTGCGGATGGATGGTGTTTGGATATTAATAAAGGGTACATTAATCTCTGGAATGTCGATAGGAGTGGTCAGGAAATCGAGATTAGCCTCACCATCGATAGCTGCAAAGATGCCTGCCTCATTGTTGTTATTGTCAATCGTTAAGTTGTAAGATAATTTGTACTGGTTCAAGCGAACAAGAGCCACATTGTTGATATTTTGACCATCAGGCTTGATGGTGGCAGAGTAATCATTCTGGAGATCCATTTTGGCGGTCAGAGCCTCAGTGATGGTGAGCTTGGTGTTTCCTTTGTTCTGGAAGTCCAGAACAACCTCATCTAGAGAAATCACAAGATTCAAAGAATTTGAGAGGATTCCACTGAGTCCACCAACGAGCTCAGAGTCATGGGTTGCCTTCAGCTCAACCTTGAAATCTCCCATGCTAGCATGTCCAGATGCCACCAATAGGCTGCTCTTGACAGCAGGGCCTTCTGCTTCAGATCGGGCATCAAATTTGAAGTAACTGAGTATTACAGCTTCAGCATTTACGGTCTGTTTCATCTTCAGAATGGCAGTGTCTGTGTCACTAGCAAAGGTCAGCTTAGCAGTGCTGGGATTGATTGTGAAGTGTAAATCACTCTTGTGGGTTCCATCATGGGAGTTGAACTTGGCAGTACCTTCATTTCCAATGGTCAAAACGATTGTGGTACCCTCCTGGCGGGCAACTGCCTTTGAAGTGAGAGCAGTCTCACTGCTAAGGCCAATGATTGGTAAATTCACCTGGTGGTTATAAGTGGTGTCAACAGAGGCAGACACACCACCCTCAGTTGCAAATACAATGTTATTAACAATGTCAGCTGTATACGGGGCAGTTGTGACCTTGACTGTGGTCTTAGCTGAGGCCTGAGCTGCTAGGACTTGTAGGGTCACCGTGGCCTCGTGTTCAACTGCCAGAGCAGAATGGGTGAACTTCAGAGTGTCTGCAACAATCACACTCGTCTTGGGGATGGCAATGCGAGCAGAGGAATCCAGGTTGTAGTTGAGGATCTCAAAGCTGGGAGATGTGGCCTGGGAGGTGAGAGAAGCTGTTAACTGAGGAGTCATCTCACTGTCAGTTGAGGTCTGGAGCTCAGCTGCTGTCCTAAGGCTGTAGATGGGAGTAGCGATTTTAGCTTCCCCGTAGAGCTTTCCAAACGCGGGGATCATGACCTCACTGGGAATTCTTAGCAGCTTGATCTCAGGAATCTGGAGAGTAGGAATCTCCAGCAGCTTCTCAATGGGCACTTGAGGGAGAGACGCTAGTGATAACTCTGGAAGAGTGATTTCTGGGAGGGCATATACAGGCATTGCTGGCAGGTAATTCAAGGTCAGTTCTCCAAAGAATTCATCCACATTCAGCATATGGATCTCAAAGTTGGAAATGAAATCAATGAGCGCAACAATTCTCTGCTTGATATCATCAATGGTGATGGTCAAAGCAGGCACAGTGTGGAAACCGAGGATAGTAAACTCAGGGATGTCCAGCTGTGTTGGTATCTCAAGTGTAATCTTCACAGAAGGTACAACCAGGTCTGTGAGAGGGATGGTAAATGAAGGGAGTTCTAGCTCAGTTGCCTTCAGACCAGCGACAATACCCTCAACAATCTGCTTCACTTCACCAACAAGTGGCTGCTCACCAATCACACTCTTAATAACCTCAACCACGCTGACTAACGCATCACTGATGATGGTGACGGCCTGGGTGTAGTAACTGTTCACCAACTGCAGGTAGGAGTGGATCTCAGCATTCACATCTATTTCAGAGATCTTCTGCTTAAGAGTATCAAGGAAAGCCTTTAGGTCAGTCAGAATGGCATGGTCAACTACATCCCTCACTTTTGTGATCAGGTCTGCTACTTTGATTTCCCTTAGATGTTCAATGGAGGTCACTACAGATGACAGAACAAAGTTGACAAACTCCCTTGTAGCTTCAAACTTCTGTGGAATTTCAAGTGCCTTAATCAGGTCATTCAGGTAGGTGGTGTATTCACTGATCATCTGGTTGACCTCATCCACATGAGCATTGTAGTCAAAAGACTTGATCTTCTGGACAACAGAATCAAGATTCTCATTCAGGTGATCTATCACTTGCTTCAGCTCATTAGCTTTCAGGTAATTAATGGCTTCCTCCAGCAGCTGCATTACCTTGGCCGGAATATCAATGGATTTCAGACTATTTGCCACCACCTGAATAGTTTCATCAATTTTGAACTTCTGAATAAGTTCCAAAATCTTTTCCAGGATGGCCTCAACCTTCTTGTCAGCTTCTAACTGGACAATCACTTCTCTAAGCTTTCCATGGAGAGCATTGACTTTTCCAATGATGTCAAAGTTTAGAATAACTTCCTTGACAGAATCCACAAACTTGCCGATGACGTCGGTGGGTATCTGAGCCATCAGCTTCTCAATGTTGGCTTCAATGTTTAAGGAGGCAATGAAGCTCTTCAGATCCTCAAGGAATGTGGTTATGTCAAAGCTCTGAAGTGACTGTTTCAATACACCAAGAACCTGTTCCACCTTGGTCTTAATATCAAGATCATGCAGGAAGGCAATGCTGGTGTCCTTCAGTTTCTCCATGTCAATCTGCTTGATCAGCTCATCAATGGTCTCAATCACAGCAACAATCAAAGCTCTAATGTCGTACTCTTCATAGAAGGCATTCAGCTCCTGCTGAATTCTTTGGATGACAGTTTCAGACAGAGTACCACTCAGAATCACTTCCTTGGTTGCAGAAACAAGGATCTCTATGCGGGATGCAATGTCAGCCAGCAGTGCCTCAATGGCAGACTTAAGGTTAACAAGAGTTGCTTCCACATCTTCTACAGTTATGGCATACTCCTTAGTGAGGGCAATCAGATTCTCTTTAAGATGGACAGCCTTACCTTCTAGGTTCAGCTGAACAACAAAGTCACTAATATGCTGGGGCAGAGCCTCAAGCTTAGCCTTGATGTCTTCACTGTTGAGGTAATTCTGCAATGACTCTGCCATGCTCACAATGGTGATCTTGATGCTTAACAGGATTTCTGGCAACCTTTCAACCAGTGGCAGATGAATCAGGTGACTCTCTGTGTTTTTATCATACTTAAGGAAGCCAGAAATTGTAAATTCTTGGTTTTCACTGTCACCTGTGTTCAGGAGGCTAGTAAGGAGCGTGCTGGAAACTTCCAATCCAAGCCTTTCAGCGTTGTTGTAGGCTTCAACTTCCTGGTTGAGGACATGGTTGTTCATTTTGGACTTCAACCTAATTGTGGCTTTCTGCTCCTGAGGAGTCATAAGTGCATCTATAGTATTGTCAACTGTGGTCTCCAAAGAGAAGCCATTGTCTAACAGCTGGTTGACTGAAGCTCTGCATTCGTGAGAGCTGGCAAAAGCCAAGGGCTGTGCTTTAAGAAGGAATTTGCCATAGAGTTGAGCGCTCTGCTTGCCGTACAGGGTTAGGTCACCATCGGCATTGAAGACGGCATCAAGAATGAGGTCAAAAGGAACAACACTGGCACGGATAGTGAAGTCGAAGCGGAGAGGCTGGGAGTGGAAACGAGCATCATGGTGGATTCTGGCAGCAAGACCAACAACTTCAAGCTCTAAATTCTGATTCATGTTGGTTCCAAGGATTTTTCCGGTGGTAATGCACTTGGCATGGGCAGTCAGGTCAGCATAGTGTATCTCATAGGTGTTCTTGATCTCCTCCTCATGATATGCAGCCTTCAAGCTTCCAGTAAGGTCTAATTTGTAGAGCTCTGCCTTCAGCTGAGCCTCATTGATCAGGTTGGCATCCAGCACCTTCAAGTGGTTGTTCACATTTGCTGAGGCAGTGTAAGGCTGCAGGTCAATGGTAATATCATGAGTGTATGATGTTCCCTCAGTGACAATGATTTCAGCCTTTGAGGTAAAGGCCAATGTAGACAGAGTGATGGTCAGAGCATTGGTGTTTTCAACCTTAACATCATTCAGTGCAGCCTTGGTGTCGATGGACAAGGTTGCCTTAGAAGAATCAAGGCCAGCAGCAAAGGTGTTCTCAACAGTCAATGGACTCTGTAGGGTTGTAGTGCCACTTGTGGCCAAGCCATCCTTGTTCATAGTCAGACTGGCCTTGTGTGTCGCTTCATGCTCAAACAGCTTGATATTAGCATCACTGTTCACAGCCAGACCATTGACATCTAGAGAGGCAGTAACTAAAGAGTAGACACGATTTTCAGTATGGTCAGCATTGGTTTCCATCTTTAGAGTGACAGCTCCAGCACCAGCAGAGGCCTCAACCTGGTTGTGAATCTTCATGCCAAGAGCCAGTGCATTAGTGTCGCTTTTCAGAGACAGCTTGTTCTCCTTGAAAGACAGCTCGGCAGCTTGAGTGAGGAGGTCTTCAAAAGCATTGGTGTTAGACACAACAGCCAACTCACCGTTGATGAAGGTTGCTGCAAGGGTGTTCTGGGCACGAACAAGAGTTGAATCGATCTTAAGAGAAGAATCAATCTTTGCCTCTGGCTTGAATGGGAAGATGGAGAAAGACTGGATGGCAATGGTGCTGCCATAAACAGGTCCGGATCTGACTACTACCTCCACTTTGCTCTCAGCAGTGATTTCTTCAGCATTTAAGCCAACCGTACCAGTGTGCTTCAGACCTACATATAGACCCAGAGGACTTGTTGCTGTAATCTTGCTGTTGTAGTTCACATTGATCTTGTCTGTCACTGTAACAACTTCTGTGATGCTGACACTGACATCAATGAGCTTGTGAGTCACAGAGGTCTCCAAATTGGCCTTGATGGAGTCAGTAGGAGTGCTGGCGATCAGTCCAGAAGCTATAAATGAAATGTTAAGAAAAATTCAAATACTCAAATATACTTGCAAAACATAGATTCACTGAGTATTCACAGATTTTAGAATACGAAAATTGTACCTTCAATCTTGAGGGAGAGGATGTCCACTGGGGAGTGTCCTGCTACTTCAATCTTGGCTGAGTAGCTTGGGGTCTCAACAGCATCCTTCCCAGCAGAAGCGGAAGCCTCCAAATTGTACAGATTACTGTCTACCTTGATGGAAACGTCAGCTTTTCCAAAGAGAGGCACAAACAGAGTAATTGTCTCTGGAACAAACAGTTCAGGGATGGGAATCTGCATGGAGTGAACCTCAAGACCAAGCTGGGGCAGAGACAGGTGTGGGGTGGTCAGGGCAGCTGGGAAGTTAAGCTCTTCAGTTGATTTTCCTCCAAGAGGCATGGGAAGCGTGAGAGTGAATCGCTCATCATTGAAATGATACGCAGCCTTAGCGTCACTGTAAAATGCAAACATGATTTAGACCATTTAAATGTAATACACACTGTAAGTGCTTGTTTTACTCATGTAAATCACCTGTTGGAGTAATTCAAATGTTTTGTGTCGGTCCATGTAACTTACGCATTCAGGAATAGTTTCTCTGGCAGAGTAATCTCTGGCAGCTCTGGTACTCTCAGAGTCTGAATGTAGGGAATTTCAGAAGCATATTTCTCCAAGTAGATGTTGGTTGCCTGAAATCATATTTCTTGTTAGGCTTTTATCTAGACATGATCTCAATGAAACAAGATGGTATTTCAAACTTGAACTTTACCTCCACAGACTTGGTGAGGATGTGACGGACCTTCATGTCAGTCTGGCCCACCTGCAGATCAAGGGCATCATTGACGATCTTCTTGATTTCCTCAACATTAGGTAGGATGTTCTGGATCGCACAGTTCATTTCAGACTTGACTTCAGCTTCAATCTTACTGCTGTCTAGGAGGTGAGAAATATATCAATTTAGATGTGCAGAAAATTGAAGAACTTGCAAAGTCATTTTCCACAGATATCTATTAAAGTGAAACAATTGAATACTACCTTACCATATTTAAGGGAAATCTTCTGCACTGAAGTTGTCTCAAGGAGCTTGATGTCACTCTCAAGCTCCAGTTCTAGCCCTTCATCACGCTTCAGATGGGCTTTGACTGTGGCATCAGCCTTCAGAGATGGGACAAGCAGCTGGACCTGCAGCATAGCGTCCTTCAAGGCCTCAATTCTGAGATAAATCAAATCATCATCTTGTTTATTTGTGGTGATGACACAGGTTGATTCAAAGTTCTGAAGGATGTTCTTTTAATCAAAAGTTGATTCTGAGAAATGAACACTTGTAGTACTGGGATGTCATCTTACTTGACACGGCCAACCAGAGACACCTGAGGGATGTTCTTATTGATGAGATCAATGGAGACGGCGTGTGTTCCTTTGCCCTTTGTGTTTTCGTCAACAACACCTAGTCTTAATCCAACCTCCAGGTCATAGTCTGGGATATGGATGTCAGTGGTGATGACGTGTTTCCTCCTGTTGTACTTCACGGTTGCTGTGGCCTCAGTGGGCTCAGCACCTGTTTTCCAGATTAAAAGGATGAGTTCAGCCTTGACCAGAAACAAAAATGTTCAGTCGACGAATTGATTGTGTTCTATTTTTTTAATGAACTATTTTCTGGATGAAAGGAATACCTTCTGCTTTTAGGACCATCTTTATGGCGTCCACTTTCTGGTTACCCTCTTCTCCCTCCATGAGAAGTTCATACGAGATGGTGGCAGAGTATTCAGACACATCACCTGTGGGGTGGAGCTCCACAGCAAGCCTTTAAAGAATAGCGTGTCCATTAGAATTTCACAAAGAAAATATGAAGAAAGAAGTAATACTTCACTACAAGTACTTACTTGCTGTCACCAGTGAAGGGGAAGTAGGGGGCAGTATCATGAGAACTAGCATCAGTGTACTGCAGGACAGTGCAATACTTCACCCCAGCAAAGAAAGGTGTGCATTCAGAAACGTCAACTTTATCTACCACTATGGGGGGTATTGTCTTCAGCCCAACAGGTGTCACAGCTACCAAGGAGTTACTGTAAGCGATGAAGAGAAAAGTATGAGTTGTGCTGTTATGGATTTGTTATGACTATCATCATCAAGAAACTTAGTTTTGGTTTGACACTAACGTGATGCTGATCAGCTTGGCAGGGCTCTGGGGAGCAGGGATGGTCAGCTTGACTTCACTCTCAGATACAGCAATCTTAGCTCTAAGTCCACTCTCATGGTACAGGTTGGTGTGCATCTCTAGGCCAGACATCACATACTCAGGGATATGAGTGCCAACGTGGGTCACAAACTCAACTCCAGCAGAGGGCATGAAGGAGAACTCAGCCTGAGGGAACAAAGCATGAACAATGACACAAACCTCTTGCCAATAGTTTCACAAACGTTTCTTAAAGGATGTTGTCAATGCATACAGACTTACCATGTTAGCAGCACTTAGTGCAATGCCTCCCTTGATACCAGGGGTGAAGGTACCAGAAAGGGCTATCTTCAGAGGCACACCGGTAGCCGTTGGCAAGAAGAATTCATTGTCCATGAAGATGTAGTGGGCAAAGACCTCATTGTCCTCCTTGGTCATCAATCCCTTAATCAGCTACAAGCAGATGTAATCATTAGTTCAAGAATATGTTCAGTAGCAGAAACACAACGATAAAACAAAAGGTATAAAAGTAATTTTTTCCATACATACATCAGCCGGGAACATTTTCACCATGTTGTCAATCATCAGAGCTGCTGAATAAGCCATTTCTTCCATATCTTTGGTCTTGAGGTACCCCAACTCATTTCCCATCAGTCTCAGGTAAACCATAGCCTCTGGAGATTCCTGAGCCTTCAGATCCCTCACCAGTTTGTTGAGGTTGTGGCCGATTTCTCTTACAAGATTCTGGGAAGTCTAAAATAGGAACATATACATACGTGTATATTTATATAATTATGGACAAAATAGAAGTTGCTTCATTCACATTATAGATGCACAGTGAAAGGGCATTTTATTTTAATACAGTACCTGTCTCTTCTTTCTGTCTGCCTTCAGAGCAGGCAGCATGTTCTTCAGGATTTCATTTATCTCATTGGGCATTTTGTCAGAAACAAAGAAGATGGTCTTCAGTACTGTATCAGGGAAGAAGCCATGTTCACCGAAGAGAGCCTCAACTGTTGGCTCCAGTCCTTTTCCTTCCATGCCAAGCTAAAGAAGGCAATAAGGCATCATCAGAAAACGGTGAACTTTAATAAAGAAAGAAAATAGTACTACAAAGAATTTGATAGTACTACAAGATTTGAATACCTCCAACATGTCAATATCATAGCCAAAAGCTTTCAGGGTCATTTCCAACATGACTTCCTTAGGCAGGTAGCTGGCGCCCTCAAAGATCATGTTCCCTTCAACAGATGCAATTTTGTAATTGCGAGAGAATTTAGTTGGATCCATGACTGTTCCAACCTCATTACCCTGAAGAGCATCAAGGATTTTCTGCCTCAGTCTGTAAAGAAAGAAATTATACATGTTATTGGTGATTACAAACGAACATGATGAAAAACAAAAGAATAAGGACGTTTATCTAAGATAGAATACGGTATGTGAATATCTGACTGTTTTTAACATACTCCTGGGTCTCAGGCTCAGTGGAGGCCAAGATGTTGGTCACATGGGAAATGACAAAGCTTTTAGCCTGCTGGTTCTCCTCAATAGGCAAGGCGGCAGCCAATTGAGCCAGTTCACTTGGCTGAGGATCCTTCATCAACACCAGATAGGCTGCAACACGTTTCTGCAGAGGGCTAGCACCGTCCAAAAGGACCTGCATGAGTATTTCCCTTCCCTGTGACAAGAAAGACAACTTAGCTTTAGCAGGGAAACAAGTCAAACTCCTCTGTATTTTGTTTTTATTAAACAATGATCCTTAGTTTGGCTTGCCTCCTCAGGAACAGGGGTCTGTCTGTAGGCCTGGATGGCAGCCTGCTGGACCTCCAGGGTGGCAGCGGGCTGGTTCACACACTGGATCACAGCGGTCCTAAGGGCAGGGCTGGCAGCTCCCATGGCAGCAGCCATGTTACCAATAACCTGAAAATAGTCATATTTGATTTTTCTACGTTTTTATTCAAGAGGAATCTGAATTTTTGAATCTGTATTTTGTTTTATGAAGTTCTCACCCTAAGGGTCATGAAAACATGTTCCTGGTCACCAGAGCAGTCGCCCAACTGGTTACCCATAAACTGAGCAACATCATGGATCTCAGGGGTCAACTTTCCTTCAGCTTTGTAGAACCTTGTATGGATAATGGAGAAAATATGTCATAAAAAGGGCCATCAAGACCAAATGTGATCATTCTACCTGGGGTCATAAGCTAAGTAAGTATGCTCACCTCTTGACAGCATTGCTCAGAGCATACATGATGGGCTTGCTCTGCTTGTACTGGGCCATAGCCAGCATGTCATTGACCAGTAGGGCAGAGGGATTAGGCAACAGGCCCATGGTGAACACAGCAGCATCAACCTCAACAGCTGAGGTATCGAAGGTCCTGAGGATTTGCATGAGGGCACTGCTACATTCTGGTGTGCCGCACTGGGCCAGAACCTGGTATGTCAGGGGACCGGAAATTTCTAGGGCCTCTGGAACAGCAGGGCTCAGGGTCTCTTGCTTCATTCCACGGACCATGCTCACAAGCTTCTGGAAAAGGTGGGCTCTTTTCTCTCCATTGTTGGACTGAGACAAAGTGGCCAGTTCTCTCAGGAGGGCCAGTCCTGCATCCTTGTCCTGAACAACGCTCTTATCTTCAGCAGCCTCCATGGCCAAACCCTTGAGGTTAGCCTCATCTGCAGATGAAGATTGACTTGGTAAATTGCCCCATTTTTAAAAGCACATTTGTCTATTTTAAATGGCCTTCAACCAGTTCCCAGATTAAATTAAAAAGACTCATACTGTGGTCGAAGACTCGTTCATTGTAGGCTGAAACCTCCAGCAGGGTCAAAGACTGCTTGCCAACGTTGGTAACTCCATATTGTCCCCTATGGGAACATTACAAGATTGTAAAGAGTGCTGGATATCACATATTTTCATTGCATATCATGGATCATAGGTTTTGATGAGACTCACTTGTGAGAAAAAGGCAACAAGATGTGGTTTTCAGTGCAGGCACCAGAGGTCGGGTGCTTGTTCTCATTATCAAATTTGTAGTTGCAGGTCTGAGAGCTCCTGATCAGCTGGGCAAGAGGGTAGTTCTGTAGGAGGAAATGTGTTTTAGTTGTGAATTATTTGGAAGGGGTGTAATTGCATTTCACAGTGATGACAAAAGCCAAAGTCTCACCATGCCAGAGATGAGGGCCAGGGGGCTGGTGTGATCCCTCTGGGGAATGAAGTGGTCACATCTGGACAGGTCCCTAGTGAGGGTTATGTCAGTGGCAATGTCCTCCCTTGCATTGACAGTATTTTCGGTCTTACACATGCCATGGATGGTAGGCTGAAGTGGACAATGAAGAAATCCCAAATATTTAACATTTTGTGATGTAACTTTTTCATGCATATCGACTGTATGTTGCATACGTTCAACCAATAACCATTTACAATAACTGAAAATATGATGTACTCATACAAGAGCTGTTAGAGGAACATACCAGTCTCTTGTTCTTGTCTTCCTCCAGCAGGGGCACAGCAAGGGCAGAGACAATGCCCCTCTTAATGTTCAAGATGGTTAATGGCTCATCCTCTTCAGGGTACAGTTTCACATCATAAACTCCCTCAACCACAACCTTCAGAGGATTTCTGAAGATAGCAACAGAAGACATTCAGAACATTACTAATAGAAAAGGACGGATTTGAGTTTGAGCATGAATGACATAATCATTGTACATACTTCTCCATGGCAGCTGCAAAGGCATCAGAGCTGGCAGCAGGTCCGAACTCAGGGTTGCCCTCTGCATCCATACCAACTACCTCACTCAGGCTACAGCCGGTGGTGCGCAGGATGTAACTGCAGCTCTGAGGAACTTCAATCTCAACCTACAATCAGAGAGAAGTATTACAGAAACTACATACAACCACATTAGGGATGTTATTACTGAAGTATTACAGAAACTACATACAACCACATTAGGGATGTTATTACTGAAGTATTACAGAAACTACATACAACCACATTAGAGATGTTATTACTGAAGTATTACAGAAACTACATACAACCACATTAGGGATGTTATTACTGAAGTATTACAGAAACTACATACAACCACATTAGAGATGTTATTACTGAAGTATTACAGAAACTACATACAACCACATTAGGGATGTTATTACTGAAGTATTACAGAAACTACATACAACCACATTAGGGATGTTATTACTGAAGTATTACAGAAACTACATACAACCACATTAGAGATGTTATTACTGAAGTATTACAGAAACTACATACAACCACATTAGGGATGTTATTACTGAAGTATTACAGAAACTACATACAACCACATTAGGGATGTTATTACTGAAGTATTACAGAAACTACATACAACCACATTAGGGATGTTATTACTGAAGTATTACAGAAACTACATACAACCACATTAGGGATGTTATTACTGAAGTATTACAGAAACTACATACAACCACATTAGGGATGTTATTACTGAAGTATTACAGAAACTACATACAACCACATTAGGGATGTTATTACTGAAGTATTACAGAAACTACATACAACCACATTAGGGATGTTATTACTGAAGTATTACAGAAACTACATACAACCACATTAGGGATGTTATTACTGAAGTATTACAGAAACTACATACAACCACATTAGGGATGTTATTACTGAAGTATTACAGAAACTACATACAACCACATTAGGGATGTTATTACTGTTGATGGACAGAACAAAGCCTGAGTGGTCTGAAATAGTTCTTACTTTACAGGAGCCTTTAGGTCCATTTCTGAGCTGGGAAGCTCCATTGATGGCATTCAGGGACTCGGCTTCATACTGGTATTCATACTTGTGGAAGGTCTTGTACCTTTGTGCCACTGTAAATTAACATAAATAATTAATTTATATTGCATGGATTAATTGACTGCATGGAAATGCAGTCATAATTATTGTGCAAAGGGCTACAGTGTGTTTAACAATACATGTAATCTTTTAGTCAATCAATGTCAAATCTTTTGTTTCAATAATAAGACTTGTTTGTTGGCAAGACACACAATAATGCAGGACTTACGCAAGCAGGATTCTTCTTCCTGGGCATCTGTTGGTTTCAGTTCATGAAACAAACAAAAAGTGAGGAAATTACATTTGTCAGACGCTCTTATCCAGAGCAACTTACAACCAGTACAGTGAGGCACCTCGCCCAAGGACACAATGTCATGTTTTCTTAGCCAGGAATCGAACTGGGAACCTTCTGATCATCAGCCCAATGCCCTACCAGTCAGCCACCTCCCGGCCACATGTATATACTTTAAATATGTGATGGGCAGGCAGTCATACATACATTTGTTTTATTTGAGTGATTTATGAGACAGCTGATAACTAGGTAATAATAACTGAAAACGTTTTGTCTTCTGACATAAATAAGATCTGCACCAAAAGTGTGTGTGGTTTTAGAGAAGAGTTTACAATATACTTACAGGTTAAGGCAAGGGTGCTTAGAAGCAGAAAAAGGCAGAGCTTGGCGTCACCCATTATGGGTTTGTTGAAGCTCTCTCCTTGGTGGTTGGCGAGTACTCAGTCGAGACTAGTTTCACAGCCGCAGCACAGACCTTTTATACCTTTGGTATTCCACAGGAGAGGGGTGAGGACGTACAGAAAGTACTGTCGCAGCTCCAAAGTCCATGCCATACGTCTGTGTGGAGGGACAAAGGCAACTTCATAAAGCTCTCCTTGACTTTGATTGCTAATATGCAGAATCAGTGTTTTTGCTTCAGCCAAGCATGACTGATATCGCATGCTGTATGTTCAAACCATAGAAAGGATATTCAGACGTGCCATACACTTAAAGATATATTTGTTATTCCAAACGTGCTACACTTACATATCCTTAAAATTAGTCTATACTATCTGTAATTATATCTTAGACTCCTCTATATGCACTTGACTTCTAAATATTAGATATATGTATTCCCAATGCAAAATAATGGCCATTGCTACGCTTCAGGACTATGGGGTTTCTAGGTGCACTGGGTTCAGAGCTGAGGGTGAAGTCCAAAATACTTTTATTGCCAAATGTTTGTGGTTCGTTACTAACTAATGTATTTGAAAACTGATTTTGCATAAAAACTGGCTCTTATTTTAAATGAGAAACATCATTGTGACAAAATAACCACTCTTCCAACCAAATGGTCAATCTCTTCATGCAGTAGACATTTGACTGCTGTAGAGAGAGATGTGAGACTAACAGTTTAATCGATTTTTTACTCAATTTAATTGTCAATTATCTGTGTAATTTGTAATGAAAATATGTATTTTGTATCTGTTACCAACACTGTCACTTTTAATGTGACCATCATCTAGCCTTTTACCACTAGATGGCAAAAGACAGCATGTGCTACGTGATCACCTTTTATGGGGATGAGGTCTAATATAGTTTATGATGCCTTTTATTCCCTCCTCAAAGATACAAGTAGAAATGAAGAGTAGCATTGGTGTGACTTACAAAAGTTACACTTTCTATTTGAGAAAAGATCCCTTCGACATCATTTACACAGTAATACACACCTATAATGATCAGCTTTTGGTCCAGGTGACTTATATACTATGTATATATATTAAGTTGACAAATTAACACTTTATTTTTTGAAAGTTTGTGTCATTTAAAACATTTTGTGTGCAATTATTATTATTTCCAGTGATAAATAGTACATTTTACTTGTTTTCTTGTGATTTAATATTCTTTATGTAATTATCTTATCTTAAACATGTATGGTTAGCCAAGATATTTCTTGAGAAAACCAATATTTGAGATAATGAGAACAGAACAGTAGTCTAGTACAGGGGTGGGCATATCCCCTGTTCCAGAACACCTGATTCTAATGAATGGCCATTATCAGACTAAGTTTGGAATTACCCATCCTGGTCTAGTATTTTTATAATTGGACAAAACATTGTAACAGTGGCAAATGTCAACTAGATTGCTTCAGCCAGTGCCAAAGCACAAAGGCGAATAAACACAATAATCTTTGAATAAAAGCATCTGCTAAAATGAATAAATGTCATCATGACACAAGGAAGTCAAGTAACATTTTGGGAAAGATTTACAAGCCTTTTTAAATGGCTACCAGTAAGCAGTCCTAGCAGATTACTTTGATATGCATCCAACAAACAAAATAATAATTCCTACAAAGAGGAAACCACTCCACTTTGTTAGACCAGGATCATCTCAAACTAAAGTCCTGCATGGAGTCTGAAATAAAGGGTAAAGTGAGTATGAAAAATCAAACATTTTAACGATGTTCCACCCTCCAACCTAATAATGCTATTCATGCTAATGTATGGCTGTATGGCGTACATTCAGAGCTTAGTCCAAACCTTACATTCAGAGCTTAGTCCAAACCTTACATTCAGAGCTTAGTCCAAACCTTACATTCAGAGCTTAGTCCAAACCTGATGTTGGACCTTGATTTTGTGTAATTTGACCTCAGCTAGGGACATAAATATAGAATGCAAGCATGTGCACCGTGCAAGCAAAACATTTTGCATTCATTCAAACAATAGTCCTTTTAAACTATTTAGCTTTATATCAATGTTTTTTCTCCTTTTATTTATTACTGTAACATTTGAAATGTGGATTTCAGGTTATGCATGAAGCTTATCTGCAACAACTAGAAGGACAGATAACAGACGGTTAACATTATGTCATAACAGAGGCAAACTCCAACTCATTCAATAGGCTATCTTATCTAGTGAAGTTCCCTATGTCGATCAGCCAATAATGGCTGCAATGCTTCATTTGAAGACTGTGTTTGTCTGTATGAAGTGCAATATCCCATTCCTCCTTCTAATTACGTAGTCAATCGTCCGATTTGATCTTGAGTCCACTACCCTAAATATGTTTTATTAAAGTTTTCACAACTTTCAAACATCCATCTGTGTGAATGCATTTCTTCTCTTAAGGTGTCTGGTTGAGATATTGGGGCACAATGAGAAGATAAATAAGAATGCTATAAATAAATATAGGTTATTTCCTACAGGAGGAACCCTAATAAGAGTAGATAGTCTGGGTCAGAATGTTAAGGAGAGGTGGCTGAGCGGTTAAGGCAATGGGCTAGAGATCGGAAGGTTGCAAGTGTTGATTCCCATTTGTGGCTATATGTCATTGTGTTCTCGGGCAAGCACTTCACCATATTTACCTGAGGGGGAACATCCCTGTACAGAGCATCTGCTAAATGACTAAATGTAATGTAAACTTGGGCTTGCACCAAAACGTCTTGTTCAATATGACTGTTTGCCCCATCTAGCGATGTCAGTAGTTTGGAGCCCAGTCAAGCACATCTAAAGCAGGAGGTCAGTCTGTGCCACTACTTACCTTTAAAACAAACCAACTGATTGCTTATTTGTATTTTTGTATTGTATAATGATGCACAGTACAAGGTGTAGGATGATGGTAACTGGACTAAAAGGATATAACCCATGCTAACCCATGCTAACCCATGCTAACCCATGCTAACCCATGCTTCTTGCCACTGGGTTTTCTGCTTCACACCAGATACTTTAGTGCATATAATTTAAAAATTAATTAGACCCAATCACAGCTGTTGTTTTATGTTTTGTATAGTTCTTGCATGGTAACATCTTTGTGAGCTGTTAACATGTTTATCACTTTTAAATAATAGTGCACATCTCTATAAATGCAAGACTGCATCTATGAGTAAGATGGAGCACAGCTGGCTATAGGTGAGAAACATAGTTCAGTACCTGCTGGAATGAGCTCTTCTGTGGCAGATAAACCAGTTATCCAAAGCCTAAAAAGAACCAGCTGTGAACATACCAACCAGCTCTGGTACTAGCTACCAAACAGTTATTAAAGCAATCAACCACAAAAGGGTTATTAAATGACGATCATAAGTCCTGTTGCGCAATCAATGCCAAGGAGAAAGTATGGGGCGGGTTTCCCTACTTACAGTGCGGTAGCCTGTCAAATCTCAGGAGCATCTAGTCTTCAGACAGGGAAACTAATTCTAATAACGCCAGTTTACAAGAAAAATAAGCACATCACACAATTTCCCAACACAACAATTGATGATGAAATTAGCTGTGATGGAAGAGGGGGAACCATATTGGTCAGAGCAAGCCCTGATTTTTCCACTCAGTCCAAACTTATGCCCCTGATTTGAACTTAGATAAGCAACCAGCAGGTGAAATGTAGGGGATGTGATTGTGGATGTTTTGTAATGTCTTAATTTGTTCATGAATTCATTAATTTAGTATATAAACAAAACTATAATGTGAATGCTTTTACTACTCTGACATTCACCTAGGTACAGTTGGATAGGAGATAAACACAGAACTGGTGATGCACAATGAGTTTCCTTAGAAGTGGACTAAGTAAAGCATCTTTACAATTCAAAATTGACAGAAATATGAAACAAAAGATTCATCACAAACTGCAGCTATGGTATATTGCTGTATTTTTGTATTGACACAAATCACTATTAATAATATTTAGTCTTTTTTTTGCAGACGCTCTTATCCAGAGCGACATACAGCACATAAAGGGACATTCCCCCTTGGCAAGTAGGGTGAAGTGCCTTGCCCAAGGGCACAACGTCATGTTGCCTTGGCCGGAAATCAAATTGACAACCTTCTGATCACTAGTCCGACACTCTAACCACTTAGCCACCTGACTACCATACATACTATATTTTGTTTGTGAAATGGGAGTCATGTGGCTCAGCGGTTAAGCCTTGGGGTTCGTGATCGGAAGTTTCCGAGTTAGATTCTCGGCTGTGGCTACATGATGTTGTGTCCTTGGGCAAGTAATTTCACCCTACTTGCTGAAGGGGGAATGTCCCTGTACTTGCTGTAAATTGCTCTGGATAAGAGTGTCTGCTAAATGACAAAATGAGAAAGAGGTGGGGGTTAATAAGCTTTGCGCTTCATAAATTGGTTTTACAATTTGTAATTTCACACAAAAGAGAAACATCTCCATAACAATGTAGACATATTCTCCAGACTGCATTAAATACATGCAGATTTTGAACTTGCTTTTTTTCTCCCCAGATAATATAGGTGGTAGTGTTTAATAGTTTCAGGTATTATTTTTTAAGGGTAACTCACTGATTCACTGGGAAGGACAGGTTGATTTCTATCCTTTCGTCATTAACTTTCGTATCAGCTTGGCCCAGTACATAAGCCTCCTTTAGAATGAGGGATATAGTGTTGCTAAACTCACTTAACACATACATAACCATATTCAGGACATAATCGATATCCCTGTTCAGATGCTCTATGTCTAGTGTGGAGATCTTGTTCAACCCATTCATGATAATAATGATAATATGGCGATGGAGAATATTCACATAGGCCCAAACTGAATCCAGGTACACAGACTCAAGAGTGTCAACAAATTCCAAGGCTTTCTCAATGGTTTTCTGAATTGTTACGTTCATCTTCAATAGGATCATATCAAGGCTTGCTAGCGCCTTTATTACCATGTCTTCGGTCTCTACATAAATAGTCATCAGGGTGGTCTTTATCAATTCCAGGATCTCAACTCCAGTCATCACATTGCCTGTTGGTGTGGATATTTTCATAATGCTTATCATTTCAATTAAAGCATCGATATATACTCCCAGATTGGCATCCATAATCAGGAACCCCATATGGATTTTGTCAGACAAGCTGATGATAAGTTTGTTTCAAGCCTCAGGCAGTGTAGTCAAGCCTCAGGCAGTGTAGTCAAGCCTCAGGCAGTGTAGTCAAGCCTCAGGCAGTGTAGTCAAGCCTCAGGCAGTGTAGTCAAGCCTCAGGCAGTGTAGTCAAGCCTCAGGCAGTGTAGTCAAGCCTCAGGCAGTGTAGTCAAGCCTCAGGCAGTGTAGTCAAGCCTCAGGCAGTGTAGTCAAGCCTCAGGCAGTGTAGTCAAGCCTCAGGCAGTGTAGTCAAGCCTCAGGCAATGTAGTCAAGCCTCAGGCAGTGTAGTCAAGCCTCAGGCAGTGTAGTCAAGCCTCAGGCAGTGTAGTCAAGCCTCAGGCAGTGTAGTCAAGCCTCAGGCAGGGTAGTCAAGCCTCAGGCAGTGTAGTTAAGCCTCAGGCAGTGTAGTCAAGCCTCAGGCAGTGTAGTCATCTCTGAACCAGGCAGCTTTGTATCTCTCAGGAATTTAACAGCGGCATCCAAGATGACCTGGATGTTTTTCAGATACTGAACAACAGCGCCTCTGTGGAACACAGATATCTGTCTCAGCTGAATCATATCATCATTGATTGCATTGTTGTAGGCTTCAGTAATTTGTAAAGTCGAGCTCTTCAGTCCTTTGATAGGTCCACTGAGCTCATACTTCTCAGCAAAACTTGCCAGGGTGGATGTGATGGAAGGTATTTTCTCTTTCAGCCCCTGAAACATGTCATTTGGGGTTTTCATGTTGTAGATAACCTGCAGGTTTATCCTACCAGCATTGTTAACAAAGGATCTTATGATCAAGATATCAATGTCATCCTCAGGGGCAGACTGTTGATTGGAAGAGAAAACAGTAAGAGCAGAGCAGAAAAAATACTGTGATAATGTACAACTGAAACGATACCCACAGCATAGCAACTGTAGTGTCTTGAACTCAGCTGAGATGGAGTCATTCCCTGGATCTGAAGTCCCAAGAACCCAGTGGATGGAGTTGAGATAGAAGCATTGATTCCATCTCTGCTTGCAGCATAGCGGAAGTTAACATCGGTAAAGGCAGGGCTGATGATGTCCACATTCAGGGAGTGGCGGGAAACACTGAAAGGTAAATGATCAATTGATAACTTCGCAATATATCGTGATTATGAGTATTATTTCCAATGTAGTGATATTGGTTGAATCTTTTTCTTCACTTACCTTTCTTCATCTTCACGCTTTTTACTAAAATGTGTCACAAAATCACATAATATTATTGTCATATTATTATACATAAAATGACCAATAATTGTACTATCATTATGGATAAATATGTATAAGGTTATGGTTAGATATATATGAAAAATACTTAATCATGTTTTAAGTAGATTTAAATAGCTTTACACACTGTAATGTGAAATGTTGATATTTGTACAAGAAGTGCTACCTAGTAGCCTGTGTAAGAATTTGCTGAATATTCATGGCCAAGTCACTGTGCGTTAGGATCAGGGGCTCATATGCCATATTAGCAGTTATGGAACCTTTTAAGGGAAATATGTTATTTATTTTTAAGACACAAAAAGAACATATTTTGTGGGATTTGGTTGTCATAGCAAAGAAAATCTGTTTTGTTAATATTCAACTCACCATCCATGTAATATTCCAGGAATATCATGGGAGAGTTAGCCGAGGCCTTGAGGGTGGCTTCCAATACAGAGTCTTCATACTCAGCCTCTAATACTATATTTGTGGTATATCCGGGTGTGGCAATCTTAGTAGTGTAAGTGATCTTTTGGTTTGTGTCTGTCAGTGCAACAGCAGTCTTCTCATACATAACAATGTCACCTAAGGAACTTGGTTGCCTCATGTCAATTTCATAATTGGCGGACAAGGAAGTTGGTGCAAGGTCAAAGGTTGCTTGAGCTATGTGCCTTCCATTAGTGTTGAAGGTCAGCATGTTAGCCATATTGTTGCTAGTGAACTTCAGAACTACATGCACATGGCCTTGTGAAGCTTCCACAGCCAGGTTCTCATCTACAACAATATCAATGATTGTGTTCTTTCCATTTCCAAATCTAGTCTTTAGAAGGACCTTGATAGTGGACCTCAGGCTATCAGCATTTGTGTAGATGTTAGCGTCATTGTCCAGAGCAGCAATAATTGGGTAGGTATCCAGGCTTGTGCCATCCAGTTTTCCTTTTGTAAGAGTCTCTATGGAGATATGGTCTTCATGGGTTTCCTCCAGCTTCAGACTATGGTTTGCCTCAACCATGCCAACTGCTTCTATAAGGGGGACATTGAAATCACCCTTCAGCTTCAACATAGATGCAGCATTTGCATTGGTCTTGAGGTCTGCTGCCAACTTCTGATTGGCCTCAAGGTTGAGGATGGGCAGGGCAATCTTAGCATCAGTAGACATAACGACAGAAGCCTTCATGTTGTCAGTGTTCAGGGCGATTGAGCTGTCATGTGTTCCCATAATGTGGGGGTTCTTCAGAGACAGAGCAGTGGCCAGTTTCAGCCCTCTCCTGGTGGTCAGGCTGGTGGTGCTGTCAAGCTTTGCTTTCAGAGCATCAAACACAGAAGTGGAGGTTGCACCCAGGTGGAATACGAGGTCATCCTCAGCATGAAGTTGAGTTTTGGCATTCAGATTAATGATAGCAGACTTGAATGACAACTCTGTGATCAAGTTACCCAAAGAAGGGATTCTGACCAGTCCCATGTCAACAAGAGGAGCAAACTGGCTCTTCTGGTACACAATCTTGGCATCCACATCAACAGTCTGCTCAGTGGTGGTCAATAAGTGCTTTAGGCCAGTGTGCTCATACAGGTTAATGTTTTTTTGGGCTGGTAAATAGACAATAAATAGATCTATTTCAGGGATGCTGATTGGAATGGTCAAGACATCAAGATCAGCCTCGCCATTCAAAGCGGCATAAATTCCAGCCTTGTTCTTGTTGTTATCAATGGTAAAATTGTAGGAGTATTTATACCGATTGAAGTGGGCAAGAACCATAGTGTTGATATGTTGAACACTGGGCTTGATGGTGGCGGAATAATAATTTTGGAGATCAATCTTAGCATTCAATTTCTCGTTTAGACTAAGTTTGGTGTTTCCTCTATTCTGAAGATTCTCTATTCTGAATGATTTGTCAGCCCTAGCTTTAGGATTTATACCCCGTAGGGCCCATTGGGAGGGGAGGAGGGAGTCACAGACTGCAGCTCAGTTACAGATCCAAAGTCCACACCTCCTCACCATCGTTTTTTGCTGCTCAGTGATCTGCGCTATTTTACTTTTTCTTATTTTACTGCCAGGCGGATAACTTTAATTGAAATCTGGATGCGCAGTTTTGAAATGGTGCTCCAAGTTGCTTCGTTTGAAAGAGGCGCGGGTTTGTTTGCATATTAAGCACAGATGGTTGATGCCATGAAGAATAAATAAGAATTTGTCTGTCCTGCTTGCCTCTCCGTCATCTTCATGCTGATTTTCATTTGGTGTTAGTGCTGGTTTTTGCCATTAAAAAAATAAACATTGTGCCCGCATCTCAAGCTGGCTTTTTCCCTCCTCTGTCAATCCCCGCTTGGTGCGTAACGGCGCGCGGGTTTGCAGGCCGGAAGTATTCACGCGAGAACCACATTTAGGCTCTGGCCTCCCCCCCCCCACACACACCAGGACAATGGGGTGGGGAGGGGGGAGTTCACAACTGTTGGGTGATTATATATACAAGTGCCGTGAACAGGCTAGGGGCCTTCTCTCTAGAACTATTCAGTGTCTATGAGACCAGGTCTGTCCTGTCTGTTTCATGTTCCATGTGTTCTTATTGCAATACTCTGTTCTTGTGAAAGGTTAAATAACTTGGTTAAGAACAGATGATAAGGTGTTGGTGTGTCTCATGGTTTGTATGTGAGTGAAAGTGTTCTCTTCAGTTGGCTTGAAAAAAACCCAGATGTCCTTGCTGTTTAGTGATCAGTTAATTCATCAGTGCAGTCAAATCAGCAGCAAATGCTAAATCTGTCATCCATTCCCTATTTGAGATATCTAGGATGTCTTTGCCTTTCTTCGCCCAAAACTCCCTAATCTTTGCTTCCAGGTCCCAAACATTTATGGCCATGACAGTAATTAAGGCACAGCTCCATGTCCAGGGGGGTGACCGGAAGACAAGACGGACCAAGAGGCATCCAGGAGCAGGTAAAGTGGGCATAAAGAAGCCAAACCTGAGTAATGTTGAACAATAATAGAGCATCCAGGATGGAATATGAAAATATTGTTCCCAGAAACACAGATGGCCCATGTTCTCTGAAGGCCAAGCTGTTAATAAAGAGGTCACATAAAAGCCATCAGACATACCTACTGTATGATTGTGGTTTGGTGTTAAATACAAGAATCTTACATATGACAAAAAACTCCCTAGTATAGGAAGGTGGTCACAGGAAGGTCACCAGACATACCTTCCTGTGCGATTTTGCGACCCAAGATGTTTTTATGTGAGAAGCAAGCTTGCAGAAAGACAGGATGCTAATTGAAAGGTCATCATAAATACCTACTGTAGGTTTTGTTTTAGGTATATTTTATTGTCATATTGGACGAGATAGTGCTACCGTGTCAGCAGCTCCCATTAGAAGGAAAATGGCCAGAAGATTGTTTTAAAGTGTGACGGTACCGTTAATGAACCCTACCGGGGGTCAGATAGCTCAATGGTTAAGGTGTTCCACTCCACTGAGACTGCCCTCCTGTCAGTTACCACAGCCCTCCAGTCTGCCTGCCCTCCTGTCAGTTACCACGGCCCTCCAGTCTGCCAGAGCAGCCTCAAGGTCTTCTGTTGTCATTCTGCTAGACCTCTCCGCAGCATTCGACACAGTCAACCACCAGATCCTGCTCGCCACACTCGAAGAGATGGGCATCACTGGCACTGCGCTTAAATGGATCTCATCCTACCTGACAAGAAGATCCTATCAAGTCTCCTGGGGAGGGAAAACATCTGGTACCCGCCTGCTCTCCACTGGGGTCCCACAGGGTTCCATCCTTGGTCCGCTCCTATTCTCCCTATACACCACCTCACTTGGGCCAATCATCGCCTCCCATGGCTTCTCCTAAAACTGCTACGCTGACGACACGCAGCTATATCTATCCTTTCCCCCAACTGATCAAGGGATATCGACCAGAATCAAGGCCTGCCTCTCTGACATCTCAGCCTGGATGACCAGACATCACCTCCAGCTGAACCTCACCAAAACAGAACTCCTCATCATCCCTGCCAAACCCTCAATCACCCACGATCTCTCCATCACTATGGGATCTGCAACAGTGACCCCTTCATCCTCTGCCAGGAACCTGGGGGTCACCTTGGATGACGAGCTCTCCCTCACAGCTCACATTGCCGCAGTCTCTCGGTCATGTAGATTCACCCTCTACAACATCAGGAAAATCTGAAAATACCTCTCTCAACATTCCACCCAACTGCTAGTCCAAGCCCTTGTCCTCACAAAGTTGGATTACTGCAACTTGCTACTAGTCGGCCTTCCTGCAAATGCAATCCATCCCCTTCAGAGGATACAGAAGGCAGCCGCTCATCTGGTGTTCAACCTACCTAGACGGTGTCATGTCACCCCACTCCTCATCGCCCTCCACTGCCTTCCCGTCATGGCCCGCATCAGATTCAAGACCCTGGTGCTGACCTTCCGGGCTGTAAACGGGACTGCCCCGACCTATATCAACTCTCTCCTCCAGCCCTATACCCCCACCCGTCACCTACGGTCATCTGCTGACAACCGTCTAGTGGTACCCCCCCTCAAGAGTGCCCGAGCGCAACACAAACTCTTCCACTGCCTGGCTCCCCAATGGTGGAATCAACTCCCCACCTCCATCAGAAGCACAGACTGCCTTCTCACCTTCAAAAGAAGGCTTAAAACTAACTTATTTACAGAATTTAATGGCACTTAGGAATAGTATGGCACTTCACACAATCTAATGTGCTTTAGAACTATCTGTTGGTCCCCATATGGCGACTTGCCAGTGTTGTTTGTTTATCTCTTGCTTTATGTTCACAATCGTTGTGTTATGCATTTATAGTTCTTCCCTTGGCACTTATTGGTTCTCATGATGTATGATTCACGATCTAAAAAAACGACTGTGATCGGGGTCTATCACGTTGCTATGCTCAATGACTGATGCTCTTTGTAAAAGCTCTCTCTTGTATGTCGCTTTGGATAAAAGCGTCTGCTAAATGAATAAATGTAAATGTAAATGTAATGATCGGAAAGTTGTGAGATCGAGCCCCGGCTGTGGCTATATGATGTTGTGTCCTTGGGCAAGGCACTGTACCCTACTTGCCTCAGGGAAAATGTCCCTGTACTTACTGGAAGTCGCTTTGGATAGAAGCGTCTGCTAATTGAATAAATGTAAATAAATGTAAATGAAGAAACCAGCTGCTAGGAAATGTGAAGATGACAGAACAATCAGCTAAATTTCTCACGCGTCAAAGATTATGCTCTAAATTCTGACAAGAAGATCGGTGAACAAAATAACAGATGCAATAGCCATGATCCGAATTTTGGCAGAATGAAGCATTGATCATGATCAAGAGTTACATGTATCATTCAGGAAAAAACGTTAGGAAATTCTCAGAAGTGTTGGTGTGGATTGGAAAGATAGAAGATTGATCAACAACGTAAACATGCAACAAACATCAACAATAAGGACAAAAGATGGAGAGTCGGAACCAGCAGTGACTGGTAGAGGGGTGTGCCATGGTTGCCTTATGTCACCCTCAACGGCTATTGCAATACAGAGATAAGATTACAGATTGCATTAACAAAGATTGCCTTTAACTCGAAAATAGAACTGTTAACGAAAAAAGTTCAATATAAGGTTGAAAAAGAGAATGATTAAGAACTTGGTGTGGAGTGTGCTACTATACGGTCAGTGTCATGGACTATGAAAAAGGAGGATATCGGGAGATTGTGCAGAGATGCTGTTGTGGAGGAGAATGGAGAAGATAAATTGGACAGAAAGAGTGACGAATTAGGAAGCACTGCGAAGGATTGGACAGAAACTAACACTGATCCCGACCATCTATAACCGGCAGAAGAAGTGGATTTGTCACGTTATGAGACACTAGGGACTTCTAAGGGATGTCATGGAAGGAAGGTTAAATGGCAAAAGGAGCAAGAGGAAGGAAGAGAAGGACGTTGTTCGATCACTAGCGTAAGAAAGAAAATACCAGATAAGATACATATGGAGAAATCAAGTGTATGGCTGAAGATCGAGATGAGTGGCGTGTGTGACGCTGAACCTGCCTCATGGCAGACAACCAGAGAGAGATTGTCATACACACACATATTTATATGACTATCTCTCTCACACACGAACACACAATGTATCCTGCTAAACCTACAGCTCTTTCACAGGTACTAGGAAGCACAGTGCATTACTTTTGTCTCTCAAGACCCTTGGGGCAGTTGGAGTGAATACAACGTTAGTACAATAAGCTTCATGTGGGCGCTTTCTTGATGAATGAATGACATATGAGTAGGCAAAATGCCAGATAATATCACTAGAGGAAAAAACTTAAGGCACGTTTAAATCATAGCAGTTAAGACAATTTTTACACCCAATTGCTGAATTTTGTTTTGATAAAACTTTTCAACTATGAGTCTGCTAGAGCCGATCACCATTCCATCTTATTAGAGAAATAATATGATTACTGTTTCGTTCTACTTTTCACACATTGTATTTTCAGTTCTAAATGAGCGGCAACCAAATGCTTGCTTGTAAATCTATGTAATCTTCATAAGCATACAAATATCAGTTTTTTTTCAATCAATTTTCATCTGACGCAAGCACACAACACATTTTCTCCCAAAATTGTACCCAATATTGTTATTATATTCGTATTAACTGTAGTGGCCTTCTTCAATCTGTCAATAATTTCTGTGGTGATACTTGGTGACTATTTCATTTGTATGATTTTTGTCTTGTTATTCAGAATGTCATGACTGCTTGGTGACACAGTCCAGTCAAAATGGCTAAAACATGGAATTTGAGGAGGGGAGTCAGATGGCTCAACGGGTTAAGGCGTTAGCTTCATGAACGGAAGGTTGTGAGCTCGAGCCCCTGCTGTGGCTATATGACTTTGTGTCCTTGGGCAAGGCACTTCACCCTACTTGCCTCAGGGAGAATGTCTCTGTACTCACTGTAAGTTGCTTTGGATAAAAGCGTCTGCTAAATGAATGAATGTAAATTTGAACCCCAACCCTCCACCATGCATCTTTATATATCTCCAATCGTCCCTGGAGGAGGGATCCCTTACTGAATTGTGCCTTCCAAGGTTTCTTACATTTTCTTTCCCTAGTGATTTTTTCTGTGAGTTTTTCCTTGTCTTCTTTGAGGGTTTAGGTTGGTTGAAGGGCAGTTCTATGGGTATGTGAAGCCCTTAGTGACACTGCTTGTAAAAAGGGCTTTACAAACAAATGTTGATTTGTCCACCAACACCCCACAACCCCTTCCAGAATCCCACTGCACTCTGCCACTTTAGCACATAACACCTTAAAACAAACTTACTACTGTGATTTTGCACCACTGTTTCCACTACTGTGTATATACCTCCCCCCCCCCCGTGCTATATATACCCATCATTCTTGCACTAACTCATTATAGTTATAATCGCCCCACCTGTAAAGCTAGTGCCCACTTTCCACTTTTACTGGTGGGGATTGAAATCCTGGCCAAAATGCATTAAACGTGTGCGCCTCTGAAGTTTCCCCACTGTGGGACCAATAAGGAACATAGTCATACTGGGACCATGTATTTTTACAACGTGTCAGTGTTGCTGCTCAGGCAAATACAGAGTTCAAAAGGTCTGTGTAAGAGCGACTACAATAAATTCCATTGCTTGAGATATGAAAAATACATTGCACTCTTTTATCAGTTTTGTTAATGTACAGCCATTACCAGTCATTATCTGTCTTCACCAGTGTTTCATGTTCCTATAAAATATGAAATAATTGACAGCTGTTTTTGTTTTCTTCCCCACCAGAATTATTCTAAGATCACCAACCTGTTGTTTTGACCTCTTTTGCGGTAGTCTTAGAGTGGGTCATGCCTCCCTGTCCAAGTCTTAGAGTGGGTCATGCCTCCCTGTCCAAGTCTTAGAGTGGGTCATGCCTCCCTGTCCAAGTCTTAGAGTGGGTCATGCCTCCCTGTCCAAGTCTTAGAGTGGGTCATGCCTCCCTGTCCAAGTCTTAGAGTGGGTCATGCCTCCCTGTCCAAGTCTTAGAGTGGGTCATGCCTCCCTGTCCAAGTCTTAGAGTGGGTCATGCCTCCCTGTCCAAGTCTTAGAGTGGGTCATGCCTCCCTGTCCAAGTCTTAGAGTGGGTCATGCCTCCCTGTCCAAGTCTTAGGGTGGGTCATGCCTCCCTGTCCAAGTCTTAGGGTGGGTCATGCCTCCCTGTCCAAGTCTTAGGGTGGGTCATGCCTCCCTGTAAATAGAACCCTGTTCCCCACCACATTCTTTCAACAATCCTTGGAAAACTCAATGAGGCCCCCTAGAGACGACAGCGCCTATGGGTTGTTAAGTAAAAGTAGCAAATTCGTTAGCCAGATTAAGAGGATGAAGGAGTATTTATCTTTTCTTTAACTCTACCTACTTAAGACATACGTTAAAACGTATGTTATCGTCCCCTAAGAATATTTCTTTTGGGTCCATGCTGCATTTTATCCAAGTAAAAACATGAAAACCAATCAATACACAATACAATTATATCCAGCAGTTGCATATACCAAACTACACACATTAATAACATAAACAATGCATACAACATACTAAGTAATGACAACAGTATATAACAGAATTACTGAGTTTTTATTTATTTATTACATGATAATTAAGGGTGACATTTAAAAGGTTGAATAAAACAAAAATTCAAGGCTGAGGAACAGTTAGGTTAATGACACCAAATCTCTACGGTCCTTGTTGAGTAACAGTTCTTTAACATTGAACTGTCTGAAATACAGAAGGGCTTTCATGTGCCATCAACTGTTGAATATGTGAAGCAATGTGTCTCCTTTTTCTTATCAGGTCCCAAAGAAGATAACAGATAAAACATTGTAAAAAAAATAAAAAATAGATTGATACAGTTTTCTGTCATTTGGCTAGTTTGTCAGACACATGTACACATGTACGTTCCAAATGTATACTGCACCTAAGAAAAGATGACTAGTACCGTGGCCATAAATATACATGTTCTGGCGTTGTTCAGGTACACATAGTATCTGGACTTTGGTCAAACCTTTTGCGTTGGATCTAACCTTTGGCCTTCATGAGCTCATCTGTGCTCCAAGAGCTGCCATACTGTACATGTGCACCTTCCATGGGTGGATATGCTGATGATACCGTGTATACAAGCATCTAAGATACCTCAGGGTTTGACATGTTCTGACAGATAAGGATGTTCTAGTCATTCATTTACCAGCAAGCTTGTAATTGTGGGACAGAGATACTACATGACTGTAATTGTTATACACAATTCATTGGAATCACAGCAGTAACCTAGAGTTATAATCATAATATATGATTATAGATTGGGTTCACTCACACAACATCATTAGGTAGACTGTCTCACACAGAGTCAAAATAAGGGATAATCATCCCACTAAAATTGCCTGTTGATTATTGCATATTTGATAATGATGTTCTTGATACATGCTAATGTTGGTTTATTTAGATGTATTTAGAAAACAAGCTCTATCCCATCTAATGCACATGTACAATAGAGCCATAACCAACCATGGCCAGGAAGTGTTTACTGTGGTTTTTATTCTGCCTGATTTAAAGTAAATCATAAAGAGAAACATAAGATTCTTCTGTTATATAACAATGTTAACAATGTAACACGTTTTTTGTTTAAGTATGAAAATAAGTATAAAGTATGCTCTTTGTAAAAGCTCTCTCTTGTAAGTCTCTTTGGATAAAAGCGTCTGCTAAATGAATTAAGGTTAATCTAATTGAGTATTTGTATACTCAATATGTATGTATCTGAATATAATAAGTATATGTTGATTTAATTAATCACCATTTCAATATCAGAATCAGCCGTATTTCCTTTATTTAGTCGCTTTGGATTAAAGCATCTGCTAAATTTACATTTATTCATTTAGCAGACACTTTTGTCCAATTTACATTTAGTCATGCGATTTGCAAGAGAGAGCTTTACAAAAGAGCATCGGTCACTGATCATAACAACGTGATAGCCCCCAAACCTTGTGGTAAATCAGATTATAAAGCAGTCATTGTAAGAAACCAAAAAAGTGCCAAAGGGAAGAGCCACAAAAACATTAATTTAAGCAAGTTACAATTTAATAGCATGAATCTCAAACATGCAATAGTGTACCTGTAGGAAAGCCTCTAATAATAATAATATACCTCACGGCGAGTACAAGAATTTCAGATTGGTTTGAACTGGGGAAAAAAGAGCAACAAGGCCCTCAATAAAAGTAATTGTGATGCTGGAGGATACTAAGATCAGGTCCAGCAGTCATTCCTTAGTATCATTGTACACCCGGAACAAGTGTGTCTTGTGCCTTGGCTAACCTATTTATTCCCATTTACACTCAAATATCTAATACATGTCAACAAGTCATTCAATGCAATTACAGTGGATAATTAACTGGCAAGTAGTGTTAACATAACAAAACACATACTGTTAACTGATCATTCAGTATTTAATTTCATGCTTAAATAAATAAGACGATCCTTCCATTATGGATTGTTATTAAAACACAGGTCATATATAACTTTGTTATGTTGATAACGGATTTTCAAATTTAAGATCACATTGACAGCTTTAGTCATGTCGGGGAGAGACCAGGAAAGTTTTGTATTCTGCCACAATGAAAAAGAGTTACAATCGATAGTTCCAACCTTTGGCATCAAATTGAATTGTTTGCATTTGACTAAAAAAGTTAAACAAACCAAAACTCTCAGAATGAACATTGTGGGTTTGCACATCAGGAGTCCAAGTGAGGTGGAACCCCAAACTGGTCCTTGAATTGTGGCACAACATGTAATGAATTAGAACCAAGTCCAAGGTGAATTGCAAACTAAACAGATACTTGCACATAGACACACTACTCAATTGTGTGCAGTGACATGATAATTGTTTTAAAATAAAGTTTTAAAATGGCAAGGTATAAAAAATCAACTTCTTGAAAAAGATCACACTGACAAAACAGTTTTCCAGTTCAATGCAGACTTCACTCAATAAAATGATTCAACATATAAACTATCCTACACTATCCAAGATATCTTTCCGAGATTATTCATAGACAATAAATACACAAAATGTACAATAGTGCTGCTGATATCCTGAAATGGGGCTGTTAAATTGCAATATTTATAACTCATGTATTAGCATGTCTTCATGGCACTTGCTTCATGCTACAGACCATCCAGAACTTGTATTTGAAATCAAGTCAGTCTGTGGTATTGCCCACATATTTCCATCCCAGTTGGTATGTTGTCTCTGCTGTGATCATACTTAGCCTCAAACTACATTGAATCACTGTCTTGATGTAACCTGTATAAATGTGTGCTTCTGTTGTTGTTGTTTTTTCTGTTGCTGTTGATGGAACTTGACATTAATTGCTGTACTGAAAGCAAATTCCACCAACTCTGTTGTGTGGCCTTTAATCAATGACTGATGGATTGAAGGTGCAGGTTTTTAACAAAGACAGAGATTAACCACTTCATAACATTGGCTCTAATTAAATCCTATTTAACTTCCATGTTTCATGGTAATAAACCTGTTTAATGGTGTGGAGGTCAGATGGCTCAACGGGTTAAGACGTTGGCCTCGTGATCAAAAGTTTGTGAGATTGAGCCCTGACTGTTGTTAAGTGACATTATGTCCTTGGGCAAGGCACCTTTGCCCTACTTGCCACAGGGAGAATATCTTTGTACTTACTGTATGTCGCTTTGGATAACAGCGTCTGCTAAATGAATAAATGTAAACGTATTGGTCCATGCAAAGTCCACCAACAATCACATCCATGCAAATTTTTCTGAATGTCTGATTGATTCCTTAGTGTAAGACTTTCAGTGACCTCTAGTGGAACATAAAATGAATGCGCAGTTGTTACGTGAATTGAGGACTAGCAATTAGGGAAGGGTATGAGGAGGAGAAGGATATTATTTTAAAAAGGCAATACTCAAGCCATAATCAAAGAAAGAGAATAAGCCTGGCAGACAATAGCGGACCGGCTTAATGCGTTAGAATTCAAAAAATGTACAATTCTCTGGAGCTGTCATGATTGGGCTACAATTAAGCATGTCCATAAGTTAAACTTTTTCTGCGAATGTTACTGACGTGTACAGTACATATTACAGTAAACTGCAACTTTATTGATGCACAGGTAGAGAAGACATGGAGGGACTGTTTAGCCAATCAGAATGCAGAACACAATGCATGAGGCAAATCCGTGAGGTAGCGAAAGAAAGTTAACCATGAGATCGCGAGGGTTCACTGTACTGAACCGTGATATCGCGAGGGTTCACTGTACTGAACCGTGATATCGCGAGGGTTCACTGTACTGAACCGTGATATTGCGAGGGTTCACTGTACTGAACCGTGATATCGCGAGGGTTCACTGTACTGAACCGTGATATAGCGAGGGTTCACTGTACTGAACCGTGATATAGCGAGGGTTCACTGTACTGAATCGTGATATAGCGAGCGTTCACTGTACTGCAATAAAACACATCTTTATGAAACCTCTGACGGCAGTTTGACTAGCAGTCTTCATCAGAATATCAATATAACACTTGGCCAGAGTAATAATACCACTTAAATCAATATAAAAAGACTATTGTAGATTTAAATGAAATGAGAAATGACAATATATATATATATGATAATTTTTGTATGCAGTATAATTAACATGATGCAACATATTTAAAAAGATCATGGACATGCTGTAAAACACATTAATTCCTCACAGGATTGTCGGTGGAAATACAGGCGAATCACTAGGATTAATCTTAGCCTGGCTGTTAGCCTGGTCCGGAGCAGGCTAGCTGCAGAGAATAAATCACCATGGTAACTTGGCCAGGCTATGTTTTATCCTTTCATGCAACCGACCTGAGGCTAAATTCAGCCAGGATAACCAACATATCCCGGCTTAATCCCTCATCTTGGTTTTGTGCAATACCACTCAGCTCAGGCAACTGAAGTTAATAGTTTTAATTTGATTGCAAAAAGATCCGAAAAAAATCTGATCAAAGATAAGTAATTTATAGTCATATTCTCTAGCCTTAATTTCAATTAGAATTCAAATTAGGGGTGTTTTCAATGTTATTATGTTATATGTATTTCTTTACATTATTGACTTAATGCATAAACTGATATTTGAGTGGTGAGACAGTCAATGTGCCATCATACAGAATATATGTTTATTTGACACTGAATCTTTCCCTCTAATAAGGAAAACTCATCAAAGTATGGACTGTTGTAAAAGTGTCATCCTATTATAAGGACATACAAAGTACATAAAGAGAAATTCAACATTAAGAAAGCGTGTCATGCTCCTGGCACTCTTAAATGTAGCCCTCAAACACTGAGTTGGTCACCTCTCCAAGGGAGCGCTCCCTCTGTAAACTCATTTCTTTCATTTATTTATTGTATTCTTTATGTAATTTGACCTCATTTGATTTATTTTACCCCAAATGTTCCAGTGAATATTGTGTTCTTTGTTCTGGTCTGTTGTGTTTTTTATTGATTTATTTTTGTATTATTTCATTTAAAGCACTTTGGGACAACTGAAGTGGTCCACCTCCCCTCACCGCAAGGGATTGTGGGTACTTCAACTTTTTCAATTATAATTGTAATTTAATTAATTATCTGTGCATATTAGAGTTTAGTTTTTGGATACTATTCATAATATTTGTCAAGTGGATGCTATGAACTGAAAAGAAAATCATTAAAAAAAAATCTTAATTTTAACCATTACTGTTAACGGCATCTCATTGAATGACTTACCGCTCATTCACATTTGAGAGTCAGCAGTTAACGCTGAAGTTGTGCGGTGTATGGAACTCAGGTGTTAAGTGCTCGGTAAGGTATGGTAATTCAGCAAATAACCCTGATGTTGTGCGGTGTATGGAACTCAGGTGTTAAATGCTTGGTAAGGTATGGCAGGCTGTGACAGGGGCAGCTTGCCAGGTAAGGTAACTCACTCTGGGTAAACTGTGAAAGGGGCAGCTTGCCAGGTAAAATAATCCTCTTTGGGCAAGCTGTGACAGGGGCATCTTGCCAGGTAAGGTAACTCTCTTTGGGCCAGCTGTGACAGGGGCAGCTTGCCAGGTAAGGTAACCCTCTTTGGGCAGGCTGTGACAGGGGCAGTGTGCCAGGTAAGTTAACCCTCTTTTTGGGCAAGCTGTGACAGGGGCAGCTTGTCTAACAGAGTAAACCTAAACTTGTATCTCTTTCTGTCTCTCTCTTTCTAGAGTCTTTGATACTTGTGTTCCAATACACCGCACAACTACAAGTATTAATCCTCTATGGATAGGCTGGAGAAACCTAACTTTCTCTCTCTTTCGCTCTCCAAAGTTTCAGTTGATACTTGCGTTCCAGTACACTGCACTACTACGAGTATTAAACCTTTCTGGGCAGGCTGTGACAGGGGCAGCTTGTCTGGGTGGGTAAACATATCTGGGCAGGCTGTGACAGGGGCAGCTTGCCTGGCTGGGTAAACATATCTGGACAGGCTGTGACAGTGGCAGCTTGTCTGACTTGGTACACCTCTCTGGGCAGGCTGTGACAGGGGCAGTTTGTCTGGGTGGGTAAATGTTTCTGGACAGACTGTGACAGGGGCAGCTTGTCTGACTGGGTACACCTCTCTGGGCAGGCTGTGACAGGGGCAGTTTGTCTGGCTGGCTAAACCTCCATGGGCAGGCTGTGACAGGGGCAGTTTGTCTGGGTGGGTAAACTTTTCTGGACAGACTGTGACAGGGGCAGCTTGTCTGACTGGGTACACCTCTCTGGGCAGGCTGTGACAGGGGCAGTTTGTCTGGGTGGGTAAACTTTTCTGGACAGACTGTGACAGGGGCAGCTTGTCTGACTGGGTACACCTCTCTGGGCAGGCTGTGACCGGGGCAGTTTGTCTGGCTGGGTAAACCTCCATGGGCAGGCTGTGACGGGGGCAGTTTTTCTGGGTGGGTAAACTTCTCTGGGCAAGCTGTGACAGGGGCAGCTTGACTGGATGGGTTGACCTCCATGGGCAGGCTGTGACAGGGGCAACTTGACTGGGAGGGTAAACTTCTCTGGGCAAGCTGTGACAGGGGCAGCTTGTCTGGGTGGGTAAACATCTCTGGGCAGGCTGTGACAGGGGCAGCTTGTTTGGGTGGGTAAACATCTCTGGGCAGGCTGTGACAGGGGAAGCTTGTCTGGCTGGGTAAACCTACCCTCTCTGGCCTCGTTTGCTACTTGTAGTTGTGCGGTGTATTGGAACAAAAGTATTAAACTTCTCTGGGCAGGCTGTGACAGGGGCAGTTTGTCTGGGTGGGTAAACTTCTCTGGGCAAGCTGTGACAGGGGCAGTTTGTCTGGGTGGGTAAACCTCCATGGCCAGGCTGTGACAGGGGCAGCTTGTCTGGGTGGGTAAACTTCTCTGGACAGGCTGTGACAGGGGCAGCTTGTCTGGGAGGGCAAACCTTTCCTTTCTGGGCAGACTGTGACAGGGGCAGCTTGTCTAGGTGGGTAAACCTATCCTTATCTGTCTCTCCTCATTTGATACTTGTAGTTGTGCGGTGTATCGGAACACAAGTATTAAATCTCTCTGGGCAGGCTGTGACAGGGGCAGCTTGCCAGGTAAGGTGAACATCTCTGGGCAGGCTGTGACAGGGGCAGCTTGTCTGGCTGGGTAAACCTACCCTCTCTGGCCTCGTTTGCTACTTGTAGTTGTGGGGTGTATTGGAACAAAAGTATTAAACCTCTCTGGGCAGGCTGTGACAGGGGCAGTTTGTCTGGGTGGGTAAACTTTTCTGGGCAGGCTGTGACAGGGGCAGCTTGTCTAGGTCGGTAAACTTCTCTGGGCAGGCTGTGACAGGGGCAGCTTGTCTGGCTGGGTAAACTTCTCTGGGCAGGCTGTGACAGGGGCAGCTTGTCTAGGTGGGTAAACCTATCCTTATCTGTCTCTCCTCATTTGATACTTGTTGTTGTGCGGTGTATTGGAACACATGTATTAAATATTAAATCTCTCTGGGCGGGCTGTGACAGGGGCAGCTTGCCAGGTAAGGTGAACGTCTCTGGGCAGGCTGTGACAGGGGCAGCTTGCCAGGTAAGGTGAACGTCTCTGGGCAGGCTGTGACAGGGGCAGCTTGCCAGGTAAGGTGAACGTCTCTGGGTAGGCTGTGACAGGGGCAGCTTGTCTGGCTGGGTAGACCTACCCTCTCTGGTCTCGTTTGATACTTGTAGTTGTGCGGTGTATTGGAACACATGTATTAAATATTACATCTCTCTGGGCAGGCTGTGACAGGGGCAGCTTGTCTAGGTGGGTAAACCTATCCTTATCTGTCTCTCCTCATTTGATACTTGTAGTTGTGCGGTGTATTGGAACACATGTATTAAATATTAAATCTCTCTGGGCGGGCTGTGACAGGGGCAGCTTGCCAGGTAAGGTGAACGTCTCTGGGCAGGCTGTGACAGGGGCAGCTTGCCAGGTAAGGTGAACGTCTCTGGGCAGGCTGTGACAGGGGCAGCTTGCCAGGTAAGGTGAACGTCTCTGGGCAGGCTGTGACAGGGGCAGCTTGCCAGGTAAGGTGAACGTCTCTGGGCAGGCTGTGACAGGGGCAGCTTGCCAGGTAAGGTGAACGTCTCTGGGTAGGCTGTGACAGGGGCAGCTTGTCTGGCTGGGTAGACCTACCCTCTCTGGTCTCGTTTGATACTTGTAGTTGTGCGGTGTATTGGAACACATGTATTAAATATTACATCTCTCTGGGCAGGCTGTGACAGGGGCAGCTTGTCTAGGTGGGTAAACCTATCCTTATCTGTCTCTCCTCATTTGATACTTGTAGTTGTGCGGTGTATTGGAACACATGTATTAAATATTAAATCTCTCTGGGCGGGCTGTGACAGGGGCAGCTTGCCAGGTAAGGTGAACGTCTCTGGGCAGGCTGTGACAGGGGCAGCTTGCCAGGTAAGGTGAACGTCTCTGGGCAGGCTGTGACAGGGGCAGCTTGCCAGGTAAGGTGAACGTCTCTGGGCAGGCTGTGACAGGGGCAGCTTGCCAGGTAAGGTGAACGTCTCTGGGTAGGCTGTGACAGGGGCAGCTTGTCTGGCTGGGTAGACCTACCCTCTCTGGTCTCGTTTGATACTTGTAGTTGTGCGGTGTATTGGAACACATGTATTAAATATTACATCTCTCTGGGCAGGCTGTGACAGGGGCAGCTTGTCTAGGTGGGTAAACCTATCCTTATCTGTCTCTCCTCATTTGATACTTGTAGTTGTGCGGTGTATTGGAACACATGTATTAAATATTAAATCTCTCTGGGCGGGCTGTGACAGGGGCAGCTTGCCAGGTAAGGTGAACGTCTCTGGGCAGGCTGTGACAGGGGCAGCTTGCCAGGTAAGGTGAACGTCTCTGGGCAGGCTGTGACAGGGGCAGCTTGCCAGGTAAGGTGAACGTCTCTGGGCAGGCTGTGACAGGGGCAGCTTGCCAGGTAAGGTGAACGTCTCTGGGTAGGCTGTGACAGGGGCAGCTTGTCTGGCTGGGTAGACCTACCCTCTCTGGTCTCGTTTGATACTTGTAGTTGTGCGGTGTATTGGAACACATGTATTAAATATTACATCTCTCTGGGCAGGCTGTGACTGGGGCAGCTTCTCTGGGAGGGTAGACTTTTCTGGGCAGGCTGTGACAGGGGCAGCTCATCTAGGTGGGTAAACCTATCCTTATGTCTCCTCATTTGATACTTGTAGTTGTGCGGTGTATTGGAACACAAGTATTAACTCTCTCTGGGCAGGCTGTGACAGGGGCAGCTTGTCTGGCTGGGTAAACCTAAACTTTCTCTCTCTCTCTCTCTCTCTCTCTCTCTCTCTCTCTCTCTCTCTCTCTCTCTCTCTCTCTCTCTCTCTCTCTCTCTCTCTCTCTCTCTCTCTCTCTCTCTCTCTCTCGTCTCATTTGATACTTGTAGTTGTGTGGTGGATTGGAACACATGTATTAAACTTTTCTGGTGAGGCTGTGACAGGGGCAACTTGTCTTGCTGGGTAAACCTAACCTCTCTCGTCCCTTAACTGCTGGTAGAGGCTTGTGGGGAGTTAAGATTTTAGAATGTTCCCTCCCTTCTGCCAGCATTCCCCCTAGCCTCTAGGCAAGACTGGTGTCCTTCACCTCAAGCAGTTTTGTTTGGATGAGTCTGGGAGGGAGATCTTCAGGCCTTCTCCGGGCAGGCTGTGGTAACCTAGCGGTGTTAACAAGCAGCTTGTTTGGATGGGCTGTAAGTATGCGGCCCTCCTGGGTCCCACTCGGGACAGCACGCAGGATGTGGTGGTCCAGGGCTCAGGACCTTCATCGTAGCCCAGTCTTCTAATGGGGAAAAGCCCCACTCATACACTCACCGCACCCCACTCCTTGCCTCTTACATCTGTCAATACCCAAGGCCCTCCCAGTGGACCAAGATAGTAATCCCAGACACTGGAGGTATTGACCCCCCCATATCTGTCAGTAGAACACATCCCTTTTTAGGGTTTGGGTGGGCCTAGGCTTGTGTAACTGACTCAGCTTCTGGGTGTAATTTAATCAACCATCAGGGTTAGTGTTAAATGTTTGTGTGTATTGTGCATATTGTGCATTGGCATACAAGTACAACTGGCTTCTGAATCAGGTGTAGCTAGTTGAGATATGGTGGGATGAGTTGCAGTTGATGCATCTAGTTGTGCAATGTATTGAAAGACAACTACAAATGGCTTCTGAAACAGTTGTAGGTAGTTCCAATCACATTTTGGGATTGAGTCCATGTTAATAATAAAAATGTGTTTCTTCCCTTGTATTTCACTTACATTATTCAGTTATGGTTTCATCAGCTTTTAGGGTTAGGGTGGGCCTAGGCTTGTGTAACTGACTCAGCTTCTGGGTGTAGTTTAATCAACCATGAGGCAGCAGTGATAAGATTTGTTAGTATGGCAGTATTCCTTTTAATCTTCAAGGACTTTAATTCTGTTTTTTTTATGTTCCCCCTTTCATTGCACTTGATTCAAATGAAGGGTTATTTTCTAGTGACTGCAGCACTAGATAATGATCCGTTCATTAGTATCAGGAGTGTTGGGAGGGGGAACATAAAAAACAGAACTAAAGTCCTTAAAGATAAAAAAATACTGCCATACTAACACAAGTCTTATCCCTGTTGCTGCCCATGGTTGATTAAACTACACCCAGAAGCTGTCAGTTACACAAGCCTAGGCCCACCCAAACTCCAAAGCTCATGAAATCATAACCCTGTTTCTGTTAGTGGAGCACATCAGTTTTTAGGGTTTGGGTGGGCCTAGTCTTGTAACTGACCTATAGAAATACTCAGCTTCTCAGTGTGGTTCAATCAACCATCAGGGGCAGCAACAGTGACAAGGTTAGTGTTAGTACTGCAGTAATTCTTTATCTTGGACTTCAATTCTGAGGTTTTACATTTTGTGTGTTGGAAGGATTATTAAAGGCTTCTGAATCCAGTGTAGCTAGTTAGGATCATATGGTGGGATGAGGCTCCTTGATACTAGTTGTGCAGTGTATTGGAACACAAGCATTAGAGAATTGTGTGTAGCTAGGTATGATAAAATTTTGGGATAAACCCATGATAGTTTTCTTCCCTTGTCTTTCACTTAGTTTTTCATTTCAGTTAGGGCTATGGTTTCTGTCAGTAGAACACATCAGCTTTTAGGGTTTGGGTGGGACTAGGCTTGTGTAACCGACCTATAGATATTCAGCTTCTGGTGTAGTTTAATCAACCATGGGGCAGCAACAGGGATAAGATGTGTTAGTATAGCAGTATCTTCAAGGACTTTAATTCTGTGCTTTTTAAATGTTCCCCCTTTCCATGCACTTGATTCAAATGAAGGGTTATTTTCTAGTGACTGCAGCACTAGATAATGATCCATTCATTAGTATCAGGAGTGTTGTGAGGGTAAATGTTTAAAAAGGACAGATTATGTAGTCTCTGAAAGTTGTGATTAGTCACTAGTCATACACTTCCTACTCTGTATGACAGGTCATCAATTTTAGTTCATGAGGCCCAATGTCCTGACAGTTGTAGATGCTTTCCTGCTCCAGCGCAACTGAAAGGGTCAGGGTTCCACCAAGCTTGATAATGGTGCTAGTTAAGATCACATGGTAGGATGATTTTATGCTAATAATAAAAACAGGTTTCTTCTCTTGTTTCACTTTGTCCATTCTTCGGTTAGCATTTGTTAGTGGAACACATCAGTTTGTAGGGTTTGGGTCAGCCTAGTCTTGTAACTGACCCTGATAAATACTCAGCTTCTCGATGTAGTTCAATTGACCATCAGGGGCTGTGACAGGGTAAGCGTTACTACGGCAGTAATTCTTTATCTTGGACTTCAAAGACTTCATTTATTTTTAATGTTTGGTGTATTGGAACACAAGTATTTAAGGCTTCTGAATCTGGTGTAGCTAGTTAAGATCTCATTGTGGGTTGAGCCAATATTAGTTGACTCTCCTATTCAACAGTGTTTCATTATTCAGTTAGGGCTATGGTTTGTCCAGAAGAACACATCAGCTTTTAGGGTTTGGGTGGGCTTAGTCTTGTAACTGACCTATAGAAATATTCAGCTTCTGGGTGTAGTTCAATCAGGCAGCAACAGTGATAGGATTTGTTAGTATAGCAGTTTTTCTTAATCTCCAAGGACTTCAATTCTGTCTTTTTAAAATGTTCCCTCTTTTTAATACACCTGATTCAAATGAACGGTTATTTTCTAGTGACTGCAGCACTAGATAATGATCCATTCATTAGTATCCGAAGTGTTGTGAGGGTAAATGTTTAAAACGGACAGATTATGTTGTCTCTGAAAATTGTGATAAGTCATCAATATTCCTACTCTGTATGACAGGTCATCAATTTTAGTTCAAGTGGCCCAATATCCTGACAGTTCTAGATGTTTCCCTGCTCCAGCACAACTGAAAGGGTCAGGGTTCCACCAAGCTTGATAATGGTGCTAGTTAACTTCACATGGTGGAATGACCTCATGCTAATCAAAAACCGATTTTTTTTTTTCTTCACTTTGTTAATTTCTCAGTTAGTGTAACACTGGTTTTTAGGGTTTGCCTGAATCTAGTCTTGTAACTGACCTGTAGAAATACTCTGCTTCTTGATGTAGTTCAATTGAGCAACAGTGACAGGGTAAGCGTCAGTATGTCAATAAATCTTTATCTTGGACTTTAAAGACTTCAATTCTTACTTTACATTTTTGGTGTATTGGAACACAAGTATTAAAGGCTTCTGAATCCGGTGTAGCTAGTTAAAATATAATTTGGGGATGAGCCCATATTAGTTTACTCCCTTTCTATTTCACTTTTTCATTATTCAGTTAGGGCTGTTTTCTGTCAGTGGAACACATCAGCTTTTAGGGTTTGGGTGGGCCTAGTCTTGTAACTGACCTATAGAACTATTCAGCTTCTGGGTGTAGTTCAATCAGGCAGCAACAGGGATGGGATTTGTGTTGGTATGGCAGTATTTCTTAAACTTCATGGACTTTAAGTCTGTATATTTTAAATGTTCCCCCTTTCTAATGCACCTGATTCAAATGAAGGTTTATTTCTTAGTGACTGCAGCACTAGATAATGATCCATTCATTAGTATCCAGAGTCTGAGGAGGGTAAACATCTAAAACAGACAGAACATGTGGTCTGACAGCTAAAAGGTTGTGGGATTAGTTACTGTTTATCAATTTCCTAGTCTGTATGGCAAAGGTCACTAAACGTAGTTAATGAGGCCCACATTTCTGAGTATTGGATCTAACACTGCTCAAGCACACAAGTAATGAAAGGTCAAGTTTCCACCAAGGTTGATCATGGCATGAGTTAAGATAACATCGTGGGGTGTGCTCATGCTAATAAAACATTTTTTTGTATTCCCTTTAAACATTTCCTGAATTTTATTCAATATTAATTTACGTTAATTTTTGGTTGACACTGAACACAGCTTTCAGGGTTTGGGTCGGCATATGCTCATTTAACTAGATATATTCAGCTTCTGTTTGTAGTTCAATCGACTATTGGGCATCAACAGTAAATGGTGTTTGAGTGGCAGTAATTCTTAATCCTCAAAGATTTTAATTCCAATGTTGTGTGTTATAGGAACACAATTAGCATCTTCTGAGTTGGGTGTAATTGGTTAAGATCACATGGTGTGATGAGTACATGCTATATTAATAAAACTTTTCCCTTGTATTTGATTTTTTTCAATTCATTTAAGGTTTTTGTCAGTGGAACACAATCTTTTGGGGTTTGGGTGGGACTACACTTGTGTAACTGACCTATAGATGTTGTTCATCTTCTGGGTGTGGTGCAATCAACTCAGGCCATGACAGGGTTTGCATCATGGCAGTCATTCATAACCTTCAAGAACATCAACTCTGTCTCTTGCGTTATGTCCACAATCATTTATCATCTTATTGGTTCTCACGAGGTATGACACAATCAAAAAATAACCCCACTGTGTTTGGTGTCTCATCGCTCAATGACTGTTCTCGTAAATCACTTTCAATAAAAGCGTCTGCTAAATGATTACATGTAAATGTTGTAAATTGTGTGTCTTTACCTGTGCAGTGTAATGGCAGCTTCAGAAGGAGTTGTAGCTACTTAAGATCACATGCTTCGATAAATTCATGTTAATAAAAATGTTTTTATGCCTTTGTTTCATTATTCACTTAGTTTATGTCAGCGGAACACATTTGTAACCCTAGTTGGAGTGGGCCTAGTTAGGGTTAGGGTTAGGGTTAGGGTTAGGGTTAGGGTTAGGGTTAGGGGTATAGGGATGATAACCACGATCAGTCATGACTGATCCTCGACTGATCCTATAAGTGGGTGATTTGAGGCCTTTCTGGGTACTGCAGGTGGCTGAGATTGACTGTACAGACTAATTGGGACACCCCGGTTCGAATGGCGGTGGTCTCGGGGTCGTGTGACCTTCCGTTCGGGAGCTACATCCGTTTTGGACAGGAAGTTGACTGTATCTCGGGAACGGAAGGTCGTAGAGACTCGGGGACAAGACTGGCGTGTAGCCCGTGGCCGTATTAGGGCAGGCGGATCTTGGTCCCGAAGCTCTACGACCTTCCGTTCCAGAGTTATGATTGGTCAAAGTGTTTTCCATTGAAATGAATGGGAATTTTCGAAAATTCTTCTAAGTCCAGCCCTAGTTGACTGTCCATTGGGCCTTTCCTAACCCTAACCAGGCTTGACCTCTGGTGTTTCTGACCCTAACCTGTCCTGTAACCCTAATCCTAACCATAACCCCCAATTAGGGTTGTGGGAGTGGTTATGGTTAGGGTTTGGGTTGTGGGAGTGGTTGTGATTAGGGTTAGGGTTGTGGTTTGGCCTAGTATTGTGGCAGACTTTGTGTATAGGGTTTGGTTAGTGTTTTGACTTGGCCTGCGTGCTGGTCTGTGGCTGCTAGGGTTAGGGTTCCGCTAGGGTATAGGGATGATAACCACGATCGGTCATGACTGATCCTCGACCGATCCTATAAGTGAGTCCTTTCTGGTACTTGTGGGTACTGCAGGTAAGTGAAATTGGCTGTACTGACTAATTGGGACACCCCGGTTCGAATGGTGGTGGTCTTGGGGTCGTGTGACCTTCCGTTCGGGAGCTACATCCGTTTTGGACAGGAAATGGGCTGTATCTCGGGAACGGAAGGTCGTAGAGAGTCGGGGACAAGACTGGCGTGTTGCCCGTGGCCATATTAGGGCAGGCGGATCTTGGTTTGGAAGCTCTACGACCTTCCGTTCAAGAGTTATGATTGGTCAAAGTGTTTTCCATTGAAATGAATGGGAATTTTCGAAAATTCTTCTAAGTCCAGCCCTAGTTGACTGTCCATTGGGCCTTTCCTAACCCTAACCAGGCTTGACCTCTGGTGTTTCTGACCCTAACCTGTCCTGTAACCCTAATCCTAACCATAACCCCCAATTAGGGTTGTGGGAGTGGTTATGGTTAGGGTTTGGGTTGTGGGAGTGGTTGTGATTAGGGTTAGGGTTGTGGTTTGGCCTAGTATTGTGGCAGACTTTGTGTATAGGTATAGGTATAGGTTAGGGTTAGGGTTAGGGTTAGGGTTAGGGTTAGGGTTAGGGTTAGGGTTAGGGTTAGGGTTAGGGTTAGGGTTAGGGTTAGGGTTAGGGTTAGGGTTAGGGTTAGGGTTAGGGTTAGGGTTAGGGTTAGGGTTAGGGTTAGGGTTAGGGTTAGGGTTAGGGTTAGGGTTAGGGTTAGGGTTAGGGTTAGGGTTAGGGTTAGGTATAGGGATGATAACCACGATCGGTCATGACTGATCCTCGACCGATCCTATAAGTGAGTCCTTTCTGGTACTTGTGGGTACTGCAGGTAAGTGAAATTGGCTGTACTGACTAATTGGGACACCCCGGTTCGAATGGTGGTGGTCTTGGGGTCGTGTGACCTTCCGTTCGGGAGCTACATCCGTTTTGGACAGGAAATGGGCTGTATCTCGGGAACGGAAGGTCGTAGAGAGTCGGGGACAAGACTGGCGTGTTGCCCGTGGCCATATTAGGGCAGGCGGATCTTGGTTTGGAAGCTCTACGACCTTCCGTTCAAGAGTTATGATTGGTCAAAGTGTTTTCCATTGAAATGAATGGGAATTTTCGAAAATTCTTCTAAGTCCAGCCCTAGTTGACTGTCCATTGGGCCTTTCCTAACCCTAACCAGGCTTGACCTCTGGTGTTTCTGACCCTAACCTGTCCTGTAACCCTAATCCTAACCATAACCCCCAATTAGGGTTGTGGGAGTGGTTATGGTTAGGGTTTGGGTTGTGGGAGTGGTTGTGATTAGGGTTAGGGTTGTGGTTTGGCCTAGTATTGTGGCAGACTTTGTGTATAGGGTTTGGTTATTGTTTTGACTTGGCCTGCGTGCTGGTCTGTGGCTGCTAGGGTTAGGGTTAGGGTTAGGTATAGGGTTGATAACCACGATCAGTCATGACCGATCCTTGACTGATCCTATAAGTGAGTCCTTTCTGGTACTTCTGGGTACTGCAGGTGGCTGAAATTGGCTGTACTGGGTTAGGGTTAGGGTTAGGTATAGGGATGATAACCACGATCGGTCATGACTGATCCTCGACCGATCCTATAAGTGAGTCCTTTCTGGTACTTGTGGGTACTGCAGGTAAGTGAAATTGGCTGTACTGACTAATTGGGACACCCCGGTTCGAATGGTGGTGGTCTTGGGGTCGTGTGACCTTCCGTTCGGGAGCTACATCCGTTTTGGACAGGAAATGGGCTGTATCTCGGGAACGGAAGGTCGTAGAGAGTCGGGGACAAGACTGGCGTGTTGCCCGTGGCCATATTAGGGCAGGCGGATCTTGGTTTGGAAGCTCTACGACCTTCCGTTCAAGAGTTATGATTGGTCAAAGTGTTTTCCATTGAAATGAATGGGAATTTTCGAAAATTCTTCTAAGTCCAGCCCTAGTTGACTGTCCATTGGGCCTTTCCTAACCCTAACCAGGCTTGACCTCTGGTGTTTCTGACCCTAACCTGTCCTGTAACCCTAATCCTAACCATAACCCCCAATTAGGGTTGTGGGAGTGGTTATGGTTAGGGTTTGGGTTGTGGGAGTGGTTGTGATTAGGGTTAGGGTTGTGGTTTGGCCTAGTATTGTGGCAGACTTTGTGTATAGGGTTTGGTTATTGTTTTGACTTGGCCTGCGTGCTGGTCTGTGGCTGCTAGGGTTAGGGTTAGGGTTAGGTATAGGGTTGATAACCACGATCAGTCATGACCGATCCTTGACTGATCCTATAAGTGAGTCCTTTCTGGTACTTCTGGGTACTGCAGGTGGCTGAAATTGGCTGTACTGGGTTAGGGTTAGGGTTAGGTATAGGGATGATAACCACGATCGGTCATGACTGATCCTCGACCGATCCTATAAGTGAGTCCTTTCTGGTACTTGTGGGTACTGCAGGTAAGTGAAATTGGCTAGGGTTAGGGTTAGGGTTAGGGTTAGGGTTAGGGTTAGGGTTAGGGTTAGGGTTAGGGTTAGGGTTAGGGTTAGGGTTAGGGTTAGGGTTAGGGTTAGGGTTAGGGTTAGGGTTAGGGTTAGGGTTAGGGTTAGGGTTAGGGTTAGGGTTAGGGTTAGGGTTAGGGTTAGGGTTAGGGTTAGGGTTAGGGTTAGGGTTAGGGTTAGGGTTAGGGTTAGGGTTAGGGTTAGGTATAGGGATGATAACCACGATCGGTCATGACTGATCCTCGACCGATCCTATAAGTGAGTCCTTTCTGGTACTTGTGGGTACTGCAGGTAAGTGAAATTGGCTGTACTGACTAATTGGGACACCCCGGTTCGAATGGTGGTGGTCTTGGGGTCGTGTGACCTTCCGTTCGGGAGCTACATCCGTTTTGGACAGGAAATGGGCTGTATCTCGGGAACGGAAGGTCGTAGAGAGTCGGGGACAAGACTGGCGTGTTGCCCGTGGCCATATTAGGGCAGGCGGATCTTGGTTTGGAAGCTCTACGACCTTCCGTTCAAGAGTTATGATTGGTCAAAGTGTTTTCCATTGAAATGAATGGGAATTTTCGAAAATTCTTCTAAGTCCAGCCCTAGTTGACTGTCCATTGGGCCTTTCCTAACCCTAACCAGGCTTGACCTCTGGTGTTTCTGACCCTAACCTGTCCTGTAACCCTAATCCTAACCATAACCCCCAATTAGGGTTGTGGGAGTGGTTATGGTTAGGGTTTGGGTTGTGGGAGTGGTTGTGATTAGGGTTAGGGTTGTGGTTTGGCCTAGTATTGTGGCAGACTTTGTGTATAGGGTTTGGTTATTGTTTTGACTTGGCCTGCGTGCTGGTCTGTGGCTGCTAGGGTTAGGGTTAGGGTTAGGTATAGGGTTGATAACCACGATCAGTCATGACCGATCCTTGACTGATCCTATAAGTGAGTCCTTTCTGGTACTTCTGGGTACTGCAGGTGGCTGAAATTGGCTGTACTGGGTTAGGGTTAGGGTTAGGGTTAGGGTTAGGGTTAGGGTTAGGGTTAGGGTTAGGGTTAGGGTTAGGGTTAGGGTTAGGGTTAGGGTTAGGGTTAGGGTTAGGGTTAGGGTTAGGGTTAGGGTTAGGGTTAGGGTTAGGGTTAGGGTTAGGGTTAGGGTTAGGGTTAGGGTTAGGGTTAGGGTTAGGGTTAGGGTTAGGGTTAGGGTTAGGGTTAGGGTTAGGGTTAGGGTTAGGGTTAGGGTTAGGGTTAGGGTTAGGGTTAGGGTTAGGGTTAGGGTTAGGGTTAGGTATAGGGATGATAACCACGATCGGTCATGACTGATCCTCGACCGATCCTATAAGTGAGTCCTTTCTGGTACTTGTGGGTACTGCAGGTAAGTGAAATTGGCTGTACTGACTAATTGGGACACCCCGGTTCGAATGGTGGTGGTCTTGGGGTCGTGTGACCTTCCGTTCGGGAGCTACATCCGTTTTGGACAGGAAATGGGCTGTATCTCGGGAACGGAAGGTCGTAGAGAGTCGGGGACAAGACTGGCGTGTTGCCCGTGGCCATATTAGGGCAGGCGGATCTTGGTTTGGAAGCTCTACGACCTTCCGTTCAAGAGTTATGATTGGTCAAAGTGTTTTCCATTGAAATGAATGGGAATTTTCGAAAATTCTTCTAAGTCCAGCCCTAGTTGACTGTCCATTGGGCCTTTCCTAACCCTAACCAGGCTTGACCTCTGGTGTTTCTGACCCTAACCTGTCCTGTAACCCTAATCCTAACCATAACCCCCAATTAGGGTTGTGGGAGTGGTTATGGTTAGGGTTTGGGTTGTGGGAGTGGTTGTGATTAGGGTTAGGGTTGTGGTTTGGCCTAGTATTGTGGCAGACTTTGTGTATAGGGTTTGGTTATTGTTTTGACTTGGCCTGCGTGCTGGTCTGTGGCTGCTAGGGTTAGGGTTAGGGTTAGGTATAGGGTTGATAACCACGATCAGTCATGACCGATCCTTGACTGATCCTATAAGTGAGTCCTTTCTGGTACTTCTGGGTACTGCAGGTGGCTGAAATTGGCTGTACTGGGTTAGGGTTAGGGTTAGGTATAGGGATGATAACCACGATCGGTCATGACTGATCCTCGACCGATCCTATAAGTGAGTCCTTTCTGGTACTTGTGGGTACTGCAGGTAAGTGAAATTGGCTAGGGTTAGGGTTAGGGTTAGGGTTAGGGTTAGGGTTAGGGTTAGGGTTAGGGTTAGGGTTAGGGTTAGGGTTAGGGTTAGGGTTAGGGTTAGGGTTAGGGTTAGGGTTAGGGTTAGGGTTAGGGTTAGGGTTAGGGTTAGGGTTAGGGTTAGGGTTAGGGTTAGGGTTAGGGTTAGGGTTAGGGTTAGGGTTAGGGTTAGGGTTAGGGTTAGGGTTAGGGTTAGGGTTAGGGTTAGGTATAGGGATGATAACCACGATCGGTCATGACTGGGTTAGGGTTAGGGTTAGGTATAGGGATGATAACCACGATCGGTCATGACTGATCCTCGACCGATCCTATAAGTGAGTCCTTTCTGGTACTTGTGGGTACTGCAGGTAAGTGAAATTGGCTGTACTGACTAATTGGGACACCCCGGTTCGAATGGTGGTGGTCTTGGGGTCGTGTGACCTTCCGTTCGGGAGCTACATCCGTTTTGGACAGGAAATGGGCTGTATCTCGGGAACGGAAGGTCGTAGAGAGTCGGGGACAAGACTGGCGTGTTGCCCGTGGCCATATTAGGGCAGGCGGATCTTGGTTTGGAAGCTCTACGACCTTCCGTTCAAGAGTTATGATTGGTCAAAGTGTTTTCCATTGAAATGAATGGGAATTTTCGAAAATTCTTCTAAGTCCAGCCCTAGTTGACTGTCCATTGGGCCTTTCCTAACCCTAACCAGGCTTGACCTCTGGTGTTTCTGACCCTAACCTGTCCTGTAACCCTAATCCTAACCATAACCCCCAATTAGGGTTGTGGGAGTGGTTATGGTTAGGGTTTGGGTTGTGGGAGTGGTTGTGATTAGGGTTAGGGTTGTGGTTTGGCCTAGTATTGTGGCAGACTTTGTGTATAGGGTTTGGTTATTGTTTTGACTTGGCCTGCGTGCTGGTCTGTGGCTGCTAGGGTTAGGGTTAGGGTTAGGTATAGGGTTGATAACCACGATCAGTCATGACCGATCCTTGACTGATCCTATAAGTGAGTCCTTTCTGGTACTTCTGGGTACTGCAGGTGGCTGAAATTGGCTGTACTGGGTTAGGGTTAGGGTTAGGTATAGGGATGATAACCACGATCGGTCATGACTGATCCTCGACCGATCCTATAAGTGAGTCCTTTCTGGTACTTGTGGGTACTGCAGGTAAGTGAAATTGGCTGTACTGACTAATTGGGACACCCCGGTTCGAATGGTGGTGGTCTTGGGGTCGTGTGACCTTCCGTTCGGGAGCTACATCCGTTTTGGACAGGAAATGGGCTGTATCTCGGGAACGGAAGGTCGTAGAGAGTCGGGGACAAGACTGGCGTGTTGCCCGTGGCCATATTAGGGCAGGCGGATCTTGGTTTGGAAGCTCTACGACCTTCCGTTCAAGAGTTATGATTGGTCAAAGTGTTTTCCATTGAAATGAATGGGAATTTTCGAAAATTCTTCTAAGTCCAGCCCTAGTTGACTGTCCATTGGGCCTTTCCTAACCCTAACCAGGCTTGACCTCTGGTGTTTCTGACCCTAACCTGTCCTGTAACCCTAATCCTAACCATAACCCCCAATTAGGGTTGTGGGAGTGGTTATGGTTAGGGTTTGGGTTGTGGGAGTGGTTGTGATTAGGGTTAGGGTTGTGGTTTGGCCTAGTATTGTGGCAGACTTTGTGTATAGGGTTTGGTTAGTGTTTTGACTAGGGTTAGGGTTAGGGTTAGGGTTAGGGTTAGGGTTAGGGTTAGGGTTAGGGTTAGGGTTAGGTATAGGGATGATAACCACGATCGGTCATGACTGATCCTCGACCGATCCTATAAGTGAGTCCTTTCTGGTACTTGTGGGTACTGCAGGTAAGTGAAATTGGCTGTACTGACTAATTGGGACACCCCGGTTCGAATGGTGGTGGTCTTGGGGTCGTGTGACCTTCCGTTCGGGAGCTACATCCGTTTTGGACAGGAAATGGGCTGTATCTCGGGAACGGAAGGTCGTAGAGAGTCGGGGACAAGACTGGCGTGTTGCCCGTGGCCATATTAGGGCAGGCGGATCTTGGTTTGGAAGCTCTACGACCTTCCGTTCAAGAGTTATGATTGGTCAAAGTGTTTTCCATTGAAATGAATGGGAATTTTCGAAAATTCTTCTAAGTCCAGCCCTAGTTGACTGTCCATTGGGCCTTTCCTAACCCTAACCAGGCTTGACCTCTGGTGTTTCTGACCCTAACCTGTCCTGTAACCCTAATCCTAACCATAACCCCCAATTAGGGTTGTGGGAGTGGTTATGGTTAGGGTTTGGGTTGTGGGAGTGGTTGTGATTAGGGTTAGGGTTGTGGTTTGGCCTAGTATTGTGGCAGACTTTGTGTATAGGGTTTGGTTATTGTTTTGACTTGGCCTGCGTGCTGGTCTGTGGCTGCTAGGGTTAGGGTTAGGGTTAGGGTTAGGGTTAGGTATAGGGATGATAACCACGATCGGTCATGACTGGGTTAGGGTTAGGGTTAGGTATAGGGATGATAACCACGATCGGTCATGACTGATCCTCGACCGATCCTATAAGTGAGTCCTTTCTGGTACTTGTGGGTACTGCAGGTAAGTGAAATTGGCTGTACTGACTAATTGGGACACCCCGGTTCGAATGGTGGTGGTCTTGGGGTCGTGTGACCTTCCGTTCGGGAGCTACATCCGTTTTGGACAGGAAATGGGCTGTATCTCGGGAACGGAAGGTCGTAGAGAGTCGGGGACAAGACTGGCGTGTTGCCCGTGGCCATATTAGGGCAGGCGGATCTTGGTTTGGAAGCTCTACGACCTTCCGTTCAAGAGTTATGATTGGTCAAAGTGTTTTCCATTGAAATGAATGGGAATTTTCGAAAATTCTTCTAAGTCCAGCCCTAGTTGACTGTCCATTGGGCCTTTCCTAACCCTAACCAGGCTTGACCTCTGGTGTTTCTGACCCTAACCTGTCCTGTAACCCTAATCCTAACCATAACCCCCAATTAGGGTTGTGGGAGTGGTTATGGTTAGGGTTTGGGTTGTGGGAGTGGTTGTGATTAGGGTTAGGGTTGTGGTTTGGCCTAGTATTGTGGCAGACTTTGTGTATAGGGTTTGGTTATTGTTTTGACTTGGCCTGCGTGCTGGTCTGTGGCTGCTAGGGTTAGGGTTAGGGTTAGGGTTAGGGTTAGGTATAGGGATGATAACCACGATCGGTCATGACTGGGTTAGGGTTAGGGTTAGGTATAGGGATGATAACCACGATCGGTCATGACTGATCCTCGACCGATCCTATAAGTGAGTCCTTTCTGGTACTTGTGGGTACTGCAGGTAAGTGAAATTGGCTGTACTGACTAATTGGGACACCCCGGTTCGAATGGTGGTGGTCTTGGGGTCGTGTGACCTTCCGTTCGGGAGCTACATCCGTTTTGGACAGGAAATGGGCTGTATCTCGGGAACGGAAGGTCGTAGAGAGTCGGGGACAAGACTGGCGTGTTGCCCGTGGCCATATTAGGGCAGGCGGATCTTGGTTTGGAAGCTCTACGACCTTCCGTTCAAGAGTTATGATTGGTCAAAGTGTTTTCCATTGAAATGAATGGGAATTTTCGAAAATTCTTCTAAGTCCAGCCCTAGTTGACTGTCCATTGGGCCTTTCCTAACCCTAACCAGGCTTGACCTCTGGTGTTTCTGACCCTAACCTGTCCTGTAACCCTAATCCTAACCATAACCCCCAATTAGGGTTGTGGGAGTGGTTATGGTTAGGGTTTGGGTTGTGGGAGTGGTTGTGATTAGGGTTAGGGTTGTGGTTTGGCCTAGTATTGTGGCAGACTTTGTGTATAGGGTTTGGTTATTGTTTTGACTTGGCCTGCGTGCTGGTCTGTGGCTGCTAGGGTTAGGGTTAGGGTTAGGTATAGGGTTGATAACCACGATCAGTCATGACCGATCCTTGACTGATCCTATAAGTGAGTCCTTTCTGGTACTTCTGGGTACTGCAGGTGGCTGAAATTGGCTGTACTGGGTTAGGGTTAGGGTTAGGTATAGGGATGATAACCACGATCGGTCATGACTGATCCTCGACCGATCCTATAAGTGAGTCCTTTCTGGTACTTGTGGGTACTGCAGGTAAGTGAAATTGGCTGTACTGACTAATTGGGACACCCCGGTTCGAATGGTGGTGGTCTTGGGGTCGTGTGACCTTCCGTTCGGGAGCTACATCCGTTTTGGACAGGAAATGGGCTGTATCTCGGGAACGGAAGGTCGTAGAGAGTCGGGGACAAGACTGGCGTGTTGCCCGTGGCCATATTAGGGCAGGCGGATCTTGGTTTGGAAGCTCTACGACCTTCCGTTCAAGAGTTATGATTGGTCAAAGTGTTTTCCATTGAAATGAATGGGAATTTTCGAAAATTCTTCTAAGTCCAGCCCTAGTTGACTGTCCATTGGGCCTTTCCTAACCCTAACCAGGCTTGACCTCTGGTGTTTCTGACCCTAACCTGTCCTGTAACCCTAATCCTAACCATAACCCCCAATTAGGGTTGTGGGAGTGGTTATGGTTAGGGTTTGGGTTGTGGGAGTGGTTGTGATTAGGGTTAGGGTTGTGGTTTGGCCTAGTATTGTGGCAGACTTTGTGTATAGGGTTTGGTTATTGTTTTGACTTGGCCTGCGTGCTGGTCTGTGGCTGCTAGGGTTAGGGTTAGGGTTAGGTATAGGGTTGATAACCACGATCAGTCATGACCGATCCTTGACTGATCCTATAAGTGAGTCCTTTCTGGTACTTCTGGGTACTGCAGGTGGCTGAAATTGGCTGTACTGGGTTAGGGTTAGGGTTAGGGTTAGGGTTAGGGTTAGGGTTAGGGTTAGGGTTAGGGTTAGGGTTAGGGTTAGGGTTAGGGTTAGGGTTAGGGTTAGGGTTAGGGTTAGGGTTAGGGTTAGGGTTAGGGTTAGGGTTAGGGTTAGGGTTAGGGTTAGGGTTAGGGTTAGGGTTAGGGTTAGGGTTAGGGTTAGGGTTAGGGTTAGGGTTAGGGTTAGGGTTAGGGTTAGGGTTAGGGTTAGGGTTAGGGTTAGGGTTAGGGTTAGGTATAGGGATGATAACCACGATCGGTCATGACTGATCCTCGACCGATCCTATAAGTGAGTCCTTTCTGGTACTTGTGGGTACTGCAGGTAAGTGAAATTGGCTGTACTGACTAATTGGGACACCCCGGTTCGAATGGTGGTGGTCTTGGGGTCGTGTGACCTTCCGTTCGGGAGCTACATCCGTTTTGGACAGGAAATGGGCTGTATCTCGGGAACGGAAGGTCGTAGAGAGTCGGGGACAAGACTGGCGTGTTGCCCGTGGCCATATTAGGGCAGGCGGATCTTGGTTTGGAAGCTCTACGACCTTCCGTTCAAGAGTTATGATTGGTCAAAGTGTTTTCCATTGAAATGAATGGGAATTTTCGAAAATTCTTCTAAGTCCAGCCCTAGTTGACTGTCCATTGGGCCTTTCCTAACCCTAACCAGGCTTGACCTCTGGTGTTTCTGACCCTAACCTGTCCTGTAACCCTAATCCTAACCATAACCCCCAATTAGGGTTGTGGGAGTGGTTATGGTTAGGGTTTGGGTTGTGGGAGTGGTTGTGATTAGGGTTAGGGTTGTGGTTTGGCCTAGTATTGTGGCAGACTTTGTGTATAGGGTTTGGTTATTGTTTTGACTTGGCCTGCGTGCTGGTCTGTGGCTGCTAGGGTTAGGGTTAGGGTTAGGTATAGGGTTGATAACCACGATCAGTCATGACCGATCCTTGACTGATCCTATAAGTGAGTCCTTTCTGGTACTTCTGGGTACTGCAGGTGGCTGAAATTGGCTGTACTGGGTTAGGGTTAGGGTTAGGTATAGGGATGATAACCACGATCGGTCATGACTGATCCTCGACCGATCCTATAAGTGAGTCCTTTCTGGTACTTGTGGGTACTGCAGGTAAGTGAAATTGGCTAGGGTTAGGGTTAGGGTTAGGGTTAGGGTTAGGGTTAGGGTTAGGGTTAGGGTTAGGGTTAGGGTTAGGGTTAGGGTTAGGGTTAGGGTTAGGGTTAGGGTTAGGGTTAGGGTTAGGGTTAGGGTTAGGGTTAGGGTTAGGGTTAGGGTTAGGGTTAGGGTTAGGGTTAGGGTTAGGGTTAGGGTTAGGGTTAGGGTTAGGGTTAGGGTTAGGGTTAGGGTTAGGGTTAGGGTTAGGTATAGGGATGATAACCACGATCGGTCATGACTGGGTTAGGGTTAGGGTTAGGTATAGGGATGATAACCACGATCGGTCATGACTGATCCTCGACCGATCCTATAAGTGAGTCCTTTCTGGTACTTGTGGGTACTGCAGGTAAGTGAAATTGGCTGTACTGACTAATTGGGACACCCCGGTTCGAATGGTGGTGGTCTTGGGGTCGTGTGACCTTCCGTTCGGGAGCTACATCCGTTTTGGACAGGAAATGGGCTGTATCTCGGGAACGGAAGGTCGTAGAGAGTCGGGGACAAGACTGGCGTGTTGCCCGTGGCCATATTAGGGCAGGCGGATCTTGGTTTGGAAGCTCTACGACCTTCCGTTCAAGAGTTATGATTGGTCAAAGTGTTTTCCATTGAAATGAATGGGAATTTTCGAAAATTCTTCTAAGTCCAGCCCTAGTTGACTGTCCATTGGGCCTTTCCTAACCCTAACCAGGCTTGACCTCTGGTGTTTCTGACCCTAACCTGTCCTGTAACCCTAATCCTAACCATAACCCCCAATTAGGGTTGTGGGAGTGGTTATGGTTAGGGTTTGGGTTGTGGGAGTGGTTGTGATTAGGGTTAGGGTTGTGGTTTGGCCTAGTATTGTGGCAGACTTTGTGTATAGGGTTTGGTTATTGTTTTGACTTGGCCTGCGTGCTGGTCTGTGGCTGCTAGGGTTAGGGTTAGGGTTAGGTATAGGGTTGATAACCACGATCAGTCATGACCGATCCTTGACTGATCCTATAAGTGAGTCCTTTCTGGTACTTCTGGGTACTGCAGGTGGCTGAAATTGGCTGTACTGGGTTAGGGTTAGGGTTAGGTATAGGGATGATAACCACGATCGGTCATGACTGATCCTCGACCGATCCTATAAGTGAGTCCTTTCTGGTACTTGTGGGTACTGCAGGTAAGTGAAATTGGCTGTACTGACTAATTGGGACACCCCGGTTCGAATGGTGGTGGTCTTGGGGTCGTGTGACCTTCCGTTCGGGAGCTACATCCGTTTTGGACAGGAAATGGGCTGTATCTCGGGAACGGAAGGTCGTAGAGAGTCGGGGACAAGACTGGCGTGTTGCCCGTGGCCATATTAGGGCAGGCGGATCTTGGTTTGGAAGCTCTACGACCTTCCGTTCAAGAGTTATGATTGGTCAAAGTGTTTTCCATTGAAATGAATGGGAATTTTCGAAAATTCTTCTAAGTCCAGCCCTAGTTGACTGTCCATTGGGCCTTTCCTAACCCTAACCAGGCTTGACCTCTGGTGTTTCTGACCCTAACCTGTCCTGTAACCCTAATCCTAACCATAACCCCCAATTAGGGTTGTGGGAGTGGTTATGGTTAGGGTTTGGGTTGTGGGAGTGGTTGTGATTAGGGTTAGGGTTGTGGTTTGGCCTAGTATTGTGGCAGACTTTGTGTATAGGGTTTGGTTAGTGTTTTGACTAGGGTTAGGGTTAGGGTTAGGGTTAGGGTTAGGGTTAGGGTTAGGGTTAGGGTTAGGTATAGGGATGATAACCACGATCGGTCATGACTGATCCTCGACCGATCCTATAAGTGAGTCCTTTCTGGTACTTGTGGGTACTGCAGGTAAGTGAAATTGGCTGTACTGACTAATTGGGACACCCCGGTTCGAATGGTGGTGGTCTTGGGGTCGTGTGACCTTCCGTTCGGGAGCTACATCCGTTTTGGACAGGAAATGGGCTGTATCTCGGGAACGGAAGGTCGTAGAGAGTCGGGGACAAGACTGGCGTGTTGCCCGTGGCCATATTAGGGCAGGCGGATCTTGGTTTGGAAGCTCTACGACCTTCCGTTCAAGAGTTATGATTGGTCAAAGTGTTTTCCATTGAAATGAATGGGAATTTTCGAAAATTCTTCTAAGTCCAGCCCTAGTTGACTGTCCATTGGGCCTTTCCTAACCCTAACCAGGCTTGACCTCTGGTGTTTCTGACCCTAACCTGTCCTGTAACCCTAATCCTAACCATAACCCCCAATTAGGGTTGTGGGAGTGGTTATGGTTAGGGTTTGGGTTGTGGGAGTGGTTGTGATTAGGGTTAGGGTTGTGGTTTGGCCTAGTATTGTGGCAGACTTTGTGTATAGGGTTTGGTTATTGTTTTGACTTGGCCTGCGTGCTGGTCTGTGGCTGCTAGGGTTAGGGTTAGGGTTAGGGTTAGGGTTAGGTATAGGGATGATAACCACGATCGGTCATGACTGGGTTAGGGTTAGGGTTAGGTATAGGGATGATAACCACGATCGGTCATGACTGATCCTCGACCGATCCTATAAGTGAGTCCTTTCTGGTACTTGTGGGTACTGCAGGTAAGTGAAATTGGCTGTACTGACTAATTGGGACACCCCGGTTCGAATGGTGGTGGTCTTGGGGTCGTGTGACCTTCCGTTCGGGAGCTACATCCGTTTTGGACAGGAAATGGGCTGTATCTCGGGAACGGAAGGTCGTAGAGAGTCGGGGACAAGACTGGCGTGTTGCCCGTGGCCATATTAGGGCAGGCGGATCTTGGTTTGGAAGCTCTACGACCTTCCGTTCAAGAGTTATGATTGGTCAAAGTGTTTTCCATTGAAATGAATGGGAATTTTCGAAAATTCTTCTAAGTCCAGCCCTAGTTGACTGTCCATTGGGCCTTTCCTAACCCTAACCAGGCTTGACCTCTGGTGTTTCTGACCCTAACCTGTCCTGTAACCCTAATCCTAACCATAACCCCCAATTAGGGTTGTGGGAGTGGTTATGGTTAGGGTTTGGGTTGTGGGAGTGGTTGTGATTAGGGTTAGGGTTGTGGTTTGGCCTAGTATTGTGGCAGACTTTGTGTATAGGGTTTGGTTATTGTTTTGACTTGGCCTGCGTGCTGGTCTGTGGCTGCTAGGGTTAGGGTTAGGGTTAGGGTTAGGGTTAGGTATAGGGATGATAACCACGATCGGTCATGACTGGGTTAGGGTTAGGGTTAGGTATAGGGATGATAACCACGATCGGTCATGACTGATCCTCGACCGATCCTATAAGTGAGTCCTTTCTGGTACTTGTGGGTACTGCAGGTAAGTGAAATTGGCTGTACTGACTAATTGGGACACCCCGGTTCGAATGGTGGTGGTCTTGGGGTCGTGTGACCTTCCGTTCGGGAGCTACATCCGTTTTGGACAGGAAATGGGCTGTATCTCGGGAACGGAAGGTCGTAGAGAGTCGGGGACAAGACTGGCGTGTTGCCCGTGGCCATATTAGGGCAGGCGGATCTTGGTTTGGAAGCTCTACGACCTTCCGTTCAAGAGTTATGATTGGTCAAAGTGTTTTCCATTGAAATGAATGGGAATTTTCGAAAATTCTTCTAAGTCCAGCCCTAGTTGACTGTCCATTGGGCCTTTCCTAACCCTAACCAGGCTTGACCTCTGGTGTTTCTGACCCTAACCTGTCCTGTAACCCTAATCCTAACCATAACCCCCAATTAGGGTTGTGGGAGTGGTTATGGTTAGGGTTTGGGTTGTGGGAGTGGTTGTGATTAGGGTTAGGGTTGTGGTTTGGCCTAGTATTGTGGCAGACTTTGTGTATAGGGTTTGGTTATTGTTTTGACTTGGCCTGCGTGCTGGTCTGTGGCTGCTAGGGTTAGGGTTAGGGTTAGGTATAGGGTTGATAACCACGATCAGTCATGACCGATCCTTGACTGATCCTATAAGTGAGTCCTTTCTGGTACTTCTGGGTACTGCAGGTGGCTGAAATTGGCTGTACTGGGTTAGGGTTAGGGTTAGGTATAGGGATGATAACCACGATCGGTCATGACTGATCCTCGACCGATCCTATAAGTGAGTCCTTTCTGGTACTTGTGGGTACTGCAGGTAAGTGAAATTGGCTGTACTGACTAATTGGGACACCCCGGTTCGAATGGTGGTGGTCTTGGGGTCGTGTGACCTTCCGTTCGGGAGCTACATCCGTTTTGGACAGGAAATGGGCTGTATCTCGGGAACGGAAGGTCGTAGAGAGTCGGGGACAAGACTGGCGTGTTGCCCGTGGCCATATTAGGGCAGGCGGATCTTGGTTTGGAAGCTCTACGACCTTCCGTTCAAGAGTTATGATTGGTCAAAGTGTTTTCCATTGAAATGAATGGGAATTTTCGAAAATTCTTCTAAGTCCAGCCCTAGTTGACTGTCCATTGGGCCTTTCCTAACCCTAACCAGGCTTGACCTCTGGTGTTTCTGACCCTAACCTGTCCTGTAACCCTAATCCTAACCATAACCCCCAATTAGGGTTGTGGGAGTGGTTATGGTTAGGGTTTGGGTTGTGGGAGTGGTTGTGATTAGGGTTAGGGTTGTGGTTTGGCCTAGTATTGTGGCAGACTTTGTGTATAGGGTTTGGTTATTGTTTTGACTTGGCCTGCGTGCTGGTCTGTGGCTGCTAGGGTTAGGGTTAGGGTTAGGTATAGGGTTGATAACCACGATCAGTCATGACCGATCCTTGACTGATCCTATAAGTGAGTCCTTTCTGGTACTTCTGGGTACTGCAGGTGGCTGAAATTGGCTGTACTGGGTTAGGGTTAGGGTTAGGGTTAGGGTTAGGGTTAGGGTTAGGGTTAGGGTTAGGGTTAGGGTTAGGGTTAGGGTTAGGGTTAGGGTTAGGGTTAGGGTTAGGGTTAGGGTTAGGGTTAGGGTTAGGGTTAGGGTTAGGGTTAGGGTTAGGGTTAGGGTTAGGGTTAGGGTTAGGGTTAGGGTTAGGGTTAGGGTTAGGTATAGGGATGATAACCACGATCGGTCATGACTGATCCTCGACCGATCCTATAAGTGAGTCCTTTCTGGTACTTGTGGGTACTGCAGGTAAGTGAAATTGGCTGTACTGACTAATTGGGACACCCCGGTTCGAATGGTGGTGGTCTTGGGGTCGTGTGACCTTCCGTTCGGGAGCTACATCCGTTTTGGACAGGAAATGGGCTGTATCTCGGGAACGGAAGGTCGTAGAGAGTCGGGGACAAGACTGGCGTGTTGCCCGTGGCCATATTAGGGCAGGCGGATCTTGGTTTGGAAGCTCTACGACCTTCCGTTCAAGAGTTATGATTGGTCAAAGTGTTTTCCATTGAAATGAATGGGAATTTTCGAAAATTCTTCTAAGTCCAGCCCTAGTTGACTGTCCATTGGGCCTTTCCTAACCCTAACCAGGCTTGACCTCTGGTGTTTCTGACCCTAACCTGTCCTGTAACCCTAATCCTAACCATAACCCCCAATTAGGGTTGTGGGAGTGGTTATGGTTAGGGTTTGGGTTGTGGGAGTGGTTGTGATTAGGGTTAGGGTTGTGGTTTGGCCTAGTATTGTGGCAGACTTTGTGTATAGGGTTTGGTTATTGTTTTGACTTGGCCTGCGTGCTGGTCTGTGGCTGCTAGGGTTAGGGTTAGGGTTAGGTATAGGGTTGATAACCACGATCAGTCATGACCGATCCTTGACTGATCCTATAAGTGAGTCCTTTCTGGTACTTCTGGGTACTGCAGGTGGCTGAAATTGGCTGTACTGGGTTAGGGTTAGGGTTAGGGTTAGGGTTAGGGTTAGGGTTAGGGTTAGGGTTAGGGTTAGGGTTAGGGTTAGGGTTAGGGTTAGGGTTAGGGTTAGGGTTAGGGTTAGGGTTAGGGTTAGGGTTAGGGTTAGGGTTAGGGTTAGGGTTAGGGTTAGGGTTAGGGTTAGGGTTAGGGTTAGGGTTAGGGTTAGGGTTAGGTATAGGGATGATAACCACGATCGGTCATGACTGATCCTCGACCGATCCTATAAGTGAGTCCTTTCTGGTACTTGTGGGTACTGCAGGTAAGTGAAATTGGCTGTACTGACTAATTGGGACACCCCGGTTCGAATGGTGGTGGTCTTGGGGTCGTGTGACCTTCCGTTCGGGAGCTACATCCGTTTTGGACAGGAAATGGGCTGTATCTCGGGAACGGAAGGTCGTAGAGAGTCGGGGACAAGACTGGCGTGTTGCCCGTGGCCATATTAGGGCAGGCGGATCTTGGTTTGGAAGCTCTACGACCTTCCGTTCAAGAGTTATGATTGGTCAAAGTGTTTTCCATTGAAATGAATGGGAATTTTCGAAAATTCTTCTAAGTCCAGCCCTAGTTGACTGTCCATTGGGCCTTTCCTAACCCTAACCAGGCTTGACCTCTGGTGTTTCTGACCCTAACCTGTCCTGTAACCCTAATCCTAACCATAACCCCCAATTAGGGTTGTGGGAGTGGTTATGGTTAGGGTTTGGGTTGTGGGAGTGGTTGTGATTAGGGTTAGGGTTGTGGTTTGGCCTAGTATTGTGGCAGACTTTGTGTATAGGGTTTGGTTATTGTTTTGACTTGGCCTGCGTGCTGGTCTGTGGCTGCTAGGGTTAGGGTTAGGGTTAGGTATAGGGTTGATAACCACGATCAGTCATGACCGATCCTTGACTGATCCTATAAGTGAGTCCTTTCTGGTACTTCTGGGTACTGCAGGTGGCTGAAATTGGCTGTACTGGGTTAGGGTTAGGGTTAGGGTTAGGGTTAGGGTTAGGGTTAGGGTTAGGGTTAGGGTTAGGGTTAGGGTTAGGGTTAGGGTTAGGGTTAGGGTTAGGGTTAGGGTTAGGGTTAGGGTTAGGGTTAGGGTTAGGGTTAGGGTTAGGGTTAGGGTTAGGGTTAGGGTTAGGGTTAGGGTTAGGGTTAGGGTTAGGGTTAGGTATAGGGATGATAACCACGATCGGTCATGACTGATCCTCGACCGATCCTATAAGTGAGTCCTTTCTGGTACTTGTGGGTACTGCAGGTAAGTGAAATTGGCTGTACTGACTAATTGGGACACCCCGGTTCGAATGGTGGTGGTCTTGGGGTCGTGTGACCTTCCGTTCGGGAGCTACATCCGTTTTGGACAGGAAATGGGCTGTATCTCGGGAACGGAAGGTCGTAGAGAGTCGGGGACAAGACTGGCGTGTTGCCCGTGGCCATATTAGGGCAGGCGGATCTTGGTTTGGAAGCTCTACGACCTTCCGTTCAAGAGTTATGATTGGTCAAAGTGTTTTCCATTGAAATGAATGGGAATTTTCGAAAATTCTTCTAAGTCCAGCCCTAGTTGACTGTCCATTGGGCCTTTCCTAACCCTAACCAGGCTTGACCTCTGGTGTTTCTGACCCTAACCTGTCCTGTAACCCTAATCCTAACCATAACCCCCAATTAGGGTTGTGGGAGTGGTTATGGTTAGGGTTTGGGTTGTGGGAGTGGTTGTGATTAGGGTTAGGGTTGTGGTTTGGCCTAGTATTGTGGCAGACTTTGTGTATAGGGTTTGGTTATTGTTTTGACTTGGCCTGCGTGCTGGTCTGTGGCTGCTAGGGTTAGGGTTAGGGTTAGGTATAGGGTTGATAACCACGATCAGTCATGACCGATCCTTGACTGATCCTATAAGTGAGTCCTTTCTGGTACTTCTGGGTACTGCAGGTGGCTGAAATTGGCTGTACTGGGTTAGGGTTAGGGTTAGGGTTAGGGTTAGGGTTAGGGTTAGGGTTAGGGTTAGGGTTAGGGTTAGGGTTAGGGTTAGGGTTAGGGTTAGGGTTAGGGTTAGGGTTAGGGTTAGGGTTAGGGTTAGGGTTAGGGTTAGGGTTAGGGTTAGGGTTAGGGTTAGGGTTAGGGTTAGGGTTAGGGTTAGGGTTAGGTATAGGGTTAGGGTTAGGGTTAGGGTTAGGGTTAGGGTTAGGGTTAGGGTTAGGGTTAGGGTTAGGGTTAGGGTTAGGGTTAGGGTTAGGGTTAGGGTTAGGGTTAGGGTTAGGGTTAGGGTTAGGGTTAGGGTTAGGGTTAGGGTTAGGGTTAGGGTTAGGGTTAGGGTTAGGGTTAGGGTTAGGGTTAGGGTTAGGGTTAGGGTTAGGGTTAGGGTTAGGGTTAGGGTTAGGGTTAGGGTTAGGGTTAGGGTTAGGGTTAGGGTTAGGGTTAGGGTTAGGGTTAGGGTTAGGGTTAGGGTTAGGGTTAGGGTTAGGGTTAGGGTTAGGGTTAGGGTTAGGGTTAGGGTTAGGGTTAGGGTTAGGGTTAGGGTTAGGGTTAGGGTTAGGGTTAGGGTTAGGGTTAGGGTTAGGGTTAGGGTTAGGGTTAGGGTTAGGGTTAGGGTTAGGGTTAGGGTTAGGGTTAGGGTTAGGGTTAGGGTTAGGGTTAGGGTTAGGGTTAGGGTTAGGGTTAGGGTTAGGGTTAGGGTTAGGGTTAGGGTTAGGGTTAGGGTTAGGGTTAGGGTTAGGGTTAGGGTTAGGGTTAGGGTTAGGGTTAGGGTTAGGGTTAGGGTTAGGGTTAGGGTTAGGGTTAGGGTTAGGGTTAGGGTTAGGGTTAGGGTTAGGGTTAGGGTTAGGGTTAGGGTTAGGGTTAGGGTTAGGGTTAGGGTTAGGGTTAGGGTTAGGGTTAGGGTTAGGGTTAGGGTTAGGGTTAGGGTTAGGGTTAGGGTTAGGGTTAGGGTTAGGGTTAGGGTTAGGGTTAGGGTTAGGGTTAGGGTTAGGGTTAGGGTTAGGGTTAGGGTTAGGGTTAGGGTTAGGGTTAGGGTTAGGGTTAGGGTTAGGGTTAGGGTTAGGGTTAGGGTTAGGGTTAGGGTTAGGGTTAGGGTTAGGGTTAGGGTTAGGGTTAGGGTTAGGGTTAGGGTTAGGGTTAGGGTTAGGGTTAGGGTTAGGGTTAGGGTTAGGGTTAGGGTTAGGGTTAGGGTTAGGGTTAGGGTTAGGGTTAGGGTTAGGGTTAGGGTTAGGGTTAGGGTTAGGGTTAGGGTTAGGGTTAGGGTTAGGGTTAGGGTTAGGGTTAGGGTTAGGGTTAGGGTTAGGGTTAGGGTTAGGGTTAGGGTTAGGGTTAGGGTTAGGGTTAGGGTTAGGGTTAGGGTTAGGGTTAGGGTTAGGGTTAGGGTTAGGGTTAGGGTTAGGGTTAGGGTTAGGGTTAGGGTTAGGGTTAGGGTTAGGGTTAGGGTTAGGGTTAGGGTTAGGGTTAGGGTTAGGGTTAGGGTTAGGGTTAGGGTTAGGGTTAGGGTTAGGGTTAGGGTTAGGGTTAGGGTTAGGGTTAGGGTTAGGGTTAGGGTTAGGGTTAGGGTTAGGGTTAGGGTTAGGGTTAGGGTTAGGGTTAGGGTTAGGGTTAGGGTTAGGGTTAGGGTTAGGGTTAGGGTTAGGGTTAGGGTTAGGGTTAGGGTTAGGGTTAGGGTTAGGGTTAGGGTTAGGGTTAGGGTTAGGGTTAGGGTTAGGGTTAGGGTTAGGGTTAGGGTTAGGGTTAGGGTTAGGGTTAGGGTTAGGGTTAGGGTTAGGGTTAGGGTTAGGGTTAGGGTTAGGGTTAGGGTTAGGGTTAGGGTTAGGGTTAGGGTTAGGGTTAGGGTTAGGGTTAGGGTTAGGGTTAGGGTTAGGGTTAGGGTTAGGGTTAGGGTTAGGGTTAGGGTTAGGGTTAGGGTTAGGGTTAGGGTTAGGGTTAGGGTTAGGGTTAGGGTTAGGGTTAGGGTTAGGGTTAGGGTTAGGGTTAGGGTTAGGGTTAGGGTTAGGGTTAGGGTTAGGGTTAGGGTTAGGGTTAGGGTTAGGGTTAGGGTTAGGGTTAGGGTTAGGGTTAGGGTTAGGGTTAGGGTTAGGGTTAGGGTTAGGGTTAGGGTTAGGGTTAGGGTTAGGGTTAGGGTTAGGGTTAGGGTTAGGGTTAGGGTTAGGGTTAGGGTTAGGGTTAGGGTTAGGGTTAGGGTTAGGGTTAGGGTTAGGGTTAGGGTTAGGGTTAGGGTTAGGGTTAGGGTTAGGGTTAGGGTTAGGGTTAGGGTTAGGGTTAGGGTTAGGGTTAGGGTTAGGGTTAGGGTTAGGGTTAGGGTTAGGGTTAGGGTTAGGGTTAGGGTTAGGGTTAGGGTTAGGGTTAGGGTTAGGGTTAGGGTTAGGGTTAGGGTTAGGGTTAGGGTTAGGGTTAGGGTTAGGGTTAGGGTTAGGGTTAGGGTTAGGGTTAGGGTTAGGGTTAGGGTTAGGGTTAGGGTTAGGGTTAGGGTTAGGGTTAGGGTTAGGGTTAGGGTTAGGGTTAGGGTTAGGGTTAGGGTTAGGGTTAGGGTTAGGGTTAGGGTTAGGGTTAGGGTTAGGGTTAGGGTTAGGGTTAGGGTTAGGGTTAGGGTTAGGGTTAGGGTTAGGGTTAGGGTTAGGGTTAGGGTTAGGGTTAGGGTTAGGGTTAGGGTTAGGGTTAGGGTTAGGGTTAGGGTTAGGGTTAGGGTTAGGGTTAGGGTTAGGGTTAGGGTTAGGGTTAGGGTTAGGGTTAGGGTTAGGGTTAGGGTTAGGGTTAGGGTTAGGGTTAGGGTTAGGGTTAGGGTTAGGGTTAGGGTTAGGGTTAGGGTTAGGGTTAGGGTTAGGGTTAGGGTTAGGGTTAGGGTTAGGGTTAGGGTTAGGGTTAGGGTTAGGGTTAGGGTTAGGGTTAGGGTTAGGGTTAGGGTTAGGGTTAGGGTTAGGGTTAGGGTTAGGGTTAGGGTTAGGGTTAGGGTTAGGGTTAGGGTTAGGGTTAGGGTTAGGGTTAGGGTTAGGGTTAGGGTTAGGGTTAGGGTTAGGGTTAGGGTTAGGGTTAGGGTTAGGGTTAGGGTTAGGGTTAGGGTTAGGGTTAGGGTTAGGGTTAGGGTTAGGGTTAGGGTTAGGGTTAGGGTTAGGGTTAGGGTTAGGGTTAGGGTTAGGGTTAGGGTTAGGGTTAGGGTTAGGGTTAGGGTTAGGGTTAGGGTTAGGGTTAGGGTTAGGGTTAGGGTTAGGGTTAGGGTTAGGGTTAGGGTTAGGGTTAGGGTTAGGGTTAGGGTTAGGGTTAGGGTTAGGGTTAGGGTTAGGGTTAGGGTTAGGGTTAGGGTTAGGGTTAGGGTTAGGGTTAGGGTTAGGGTTAGGGTTAGGGTTAGGGTTAGGGTTAGGGTTAGGGTTAGGGTTAGGGTTAGGGTTAGGGTTAGGGTTAGGGTTAGGGTTAGGGTTAGGGTTAGGGTTAGGGTTAGGGTTAGGGTTAGGGTTAGGGTTAGGGTTAGGGTTAGGGTTAGGGTTAGGGTTAGGGTTAGGGTTAGGGTTAGGGTTAGGGTTAGGGTTAGGGTTAGGGTTAGGGTTAGGGTTAGGGTTAGGGTTAGGGTTAGGGTTAGGGTTAGGGTTAGGGTTAGGGTTAGGGTTAGGGTTAGGGTTAGGGTTAGGGTTAGGGTTAGGGTTAGGGTTAGGGTTAGGGTTAGGGTTAGGGTTAGGGTTAGGGTTAGGGTTAGGGTTAGGGTTAGGGTTAGGGTTAGGGTTAGGGTTAGGGTTAGGGTTAGGGTTAGGGTTAGGGTTAGGGTTAGGGTTAGGGTTAGGGTTAGGGTTAGGGTTAGGGTTAGGGTTAGGGTTAGGGTTAGGGTTAGGGTTAGGGTTAGGGTTAGGGTTAGGGTTAGGGTTAGGGTTAGGGTTAGGGTTAGGGTTAGGGTTAGGGTTAGGGTTAGGGTTAGGGTTAGGGTTAGGGTTAGGGTTAGGGTTAGGGTTAGGGTTAGGGTTAGGGTTAGGGTTAGGGTTAGGGTTAGGGTTAGGGTTAGGGTTAGGGTTAGGGTTAGGGTTAGGGTTAGGGTTAGGGTTAGGGTTAGGGTTAGGGTTAGGGTTAGGGTTAGGGTTAGGGTTAGGGTTAGGGTTAGGGTTAGGGTTAGGGTTAGGGTTAGGGTTAGGGTTAGGGTTAGGGTTAGGGTTAGGGTTAGGGTTAGGGTTAGGGTTAGGGTTAGGGTTAGGGTTAGGGTTAGGGTTAGGGTTAGGGTTAGGGTTAGGGTTAGGGTTAGGGTTAGGGTTAGGGTTAGGGTTAGGGTTAGGGTTAGGGTTAGGGTTAGGGTTAGGGTTAGGGTTAGGGTTAGGGTTAGGGTTAGGGTTAGGGTTAGGGTTAGGGTTAGGGTTAGGGTTAGGGTTAGGGTTAGGGTTAGGGTTAGGGTTAGGGTTAGGGTTAGGGTTAGGGTTAGGGTTAGGGTTAGGGTTAGGGTTAGGGTTAGGGTTAGGGTTAGGGTTAGGGTTAGGGTTAGGGTTAGGGTTAGGGTTAGGGTTAGGGTTAGGGTTAGGGTTAGGGTTAGGGTTAGGGTTAGGGTTAGGGTTAGGGTTAGGGTTAGGGTTAGGGTTAGGGTTAGGGTTAGGGTTAGGGTTAGGGTTAGGGTTAGGGTTAGGGTTAGGGTTAGGGTTAGGGTTAGGGTTAGGGTTAGGGTTAGGGTTAGGGTTAGGGTTAGGGTTAGGGTTAGGGTTAGGGTTAGGGTTAGGGTTAGGGTTAGGGTTAGGGTTAGGGTTAGGGTTAGGGTTAGGGTTAGGGTTAGGGTTAGGGTTAGGGTTAGGGTTAGGGTTAGGGTTAGGGTTAGGGTTAGGGTTAGGGTTAGGGTTAGGGTTAGGGTTAGGGTTAGGGTTAGGGTTAGGGTTAGGGTTAGGGTTAGGGTTAGGGTTAGGGTTAGGGTTAGGGTTAGGGTTAGGGTTAGGGTTAGGGTTAGGGTTAGGGTTAGGGTTAGGGTTAGGGTTAGGGTTAGGGTTAGGGTTAGGGTTAGGGTTAGGGTTAGGGTTAGGGTTAGGGTTAGGGTTAGGGTTAGGGTTAGGGTTAGGGTTAGGGTTAGGGTTAGGGTTAGGGTTAGGGTTAGGGTTAGGGTTAGGGTTAGGGTTAGGGTTAGGGTTAGGGTTAGGGTTAGGGTTAGGGTTAGGGTTAGGGTTAGGGTTAGGGTTAGGGTTAGGGTTAGGGTTAGGGTTAGGGTTAGGGTTAGGGTTAGGGTTAGGGTTAGGGTTAGGGTTAGGGTTAGGGTTAGGGTTAGGGTTAGGGTTAGGGTTAGGGTTAGGGTTAGGGTTAGGGTTAGGGTTAGGGTTAGGGTTAGGGTTAGGGTTAGGGTTAGGGTTAGGGTTAGGGTTAGGGTTAGGGTTAGGGTTAGGGTTAGGGTTAGGGTTAGGGTTAGGGTTAGGGTTAGGGTTAGGGTTAGGGTTAGGGTTAGGGTTAGGGTTAGGGTTAGGGTTAGGGTTAGGGTTAGGGTTAGGGTTAGGGTTAGGGTTAGGGTTAGGGTTAGGGTTAGGGTTAGGGTTAGGGTTAGGGTTAGGGTTAGGGTTAGGGTTAGGGTTAGGGGTTAGGGTTAGGGTTAGGGTTAGGGTTAGGGTTAGGGTTAGGGTTAGGGTTAGGGTTAGGGTTAGGGTTAGGGTTAGGGTTAGGGTTAGGGTTAGGGTTAGGGTTAGGGTTAGGGTTAGGGTTAGGGTTAGGGTTAGGGTTAGGGTTAGGGTTAGGGTTAGGGTTAGGGTTAGGGTTAGGGTTAGGGTTAGGTTAGGGTTAGGGTTAGGGTTAGGGTTAGGGTTAGGGTTAGGGTTAGGGTTAGGGTTAGGGTTAGGGTTAGGGTTAGGGTTAGGGTTAGGGTTAGGGTTAGGGTTAGGGTTAGGGTTAGGGTTAGGGTTAGGGTTAGGGTTAGGGTTAGGGTTAGGGTTAGGGTTAGGGTTAGGGTTAGGGTTAGGGTTAGGGGTTAGGGTTAGGGTTAGGGTTAGGGTTAGGGTTAGGGTTAGGGTTAGGGTTAGGGTTAGGGTTAGGGGTTAGGGTTAGGGTTAGGGTTAGGGTTAGGGTTAGGGTTAGGGTTAGGGTTAGGGTTAGGGTTAGGGTTAGGGTTAGGGTTAGGGTTAGGGTTAGGGGTTAGGGTTAGGGTTAGGGTTAGGGTTAGGGTTAGGGTTAGGGTTGGGTTAGGGTTAGGGTTAGGGTTAGGGTTAGGGTTAGGGTTAGGGTTAGGGTTAGGGTTAGGGTTAGGGTTAGGGTTAGGGTTAGGGTTAGGGTTAGGGTTAGGGTTAGGGTTAGGGTTAGGGTTAGGGTTAGGGTTAGGGTTAGGGTTAGGTTAGGGTTAGGGTTAGGGTTAGGGTTAGGGTTAGGGTTAGGGTTAGGGTTAGGGTTAGGGTTAGGGTTAGGGTTAGGGTTAGGGTTAGGGTTAGGGTTAGGGTTAGGGTTAGGGTTAGGGTTAGGGTTAGGGTTAGGGTTAGGGTTAGGGTTAGGGTTAGGGTTAGGGTTAGGGTTAGGGTTAGGGTTAGGGTTAGGGTTAGGGGTTAGGGTTAGGGTTAGGGTTAGGGTTAGGGTTAGGGTTAGGGTTTAGGGTTAGGGTTAGGGTTAGGGTTAGGGTTAGGGTTAGGGTTAGGGTTAGGGTTAGGGTTAGGGTTAGGGTTAGGGTTAGGGTTAGGGTTAGGGTTAGGGGTTAGGGTTAGGGTTAGGGTTAGGGTTAGGGTTAGGGTTAGGGTTAGGGTGTAGGGTTAGGGTTAGGGGTTAGGGTTAGGGTTAGGGTTAGGGTTAGGGTTAGGGTTTAGGGTTAGGGTTAGGGTTAGGGTTAGGGTTAGGGTTAGGGTTAGGGTTAGGGTTAGGGTTAGGGTTTAGGGTTAGGGTTAGGGTTAG